>JABASC010000630.1:0-34999 GCA_019776185.1 Plutomurus gul | reverse complement strand
CATAAAAGCTTTGATTTTGATTTTGATCATTTTTAGATAATGTTTATATTTACCATTTATAACTTTGTAAGTTTTATAAGCAACGTGTATAGATACATACATACAAGAGCTGAAATATGCTTGCTGTATACAGTATCTGTACATAGGTAACATACATATGCACAGAAAGACAAGTTACATTAATGTTCTCATGAACGAGAATATAGTTGTCTTTCTGTGTGCTCACGAGTCTTCAACCCTTTGTAGATGTATTTACATGTATAGGATTCTGAGTCTTTATCGTTTTTGTAGGATTCTGAGTCTTTATCGAATACCGTGTCTCTGAGTCCTCATACTCTCTCACTCATTCTTCATCGGTGTCTTTTAGTCGTCACTGCCGGATAATAATTGTCATCTAAATCTTAACTGTAAAACTCTTATTTTAACACAATAGATTTTTAAGTTGCGTTAACTAATTACGAGTTCCGAGTTGTACCGAGTTGTTCCGAGTTGTTACTAATAATAAATGCATATGAATTCTAGAAATATTTGCAATAAGGCCAAAGAGAGACAATACAAAACATCGCCCTGCTTATATATTGGCAAAATAATAAAAGAGCAGAAAAAATGTTGCGCAAAGAATTGGTGACCTTTGGTATCTAAAAGCATACATACTGCTAGATAGGAATATAAATGGCGAGCGACTAATTGTAAGCTAATAGTAAAGTAGTAAGTAGTATACGTAGAGTAATACTTGGAATTGAGTGAGGTAACAAACCTGAAAGAGTCGACGCTGATGGTCCCAACCACCCATGAGAGGACTCCAACATTTTGGCCTGAAATTTAATGTAATTATTCATTCAGTCTTGTAAATGGAGTGCAATTCAAAATTGATGAACTACGATAAGGGCTTATAATATGAATTTGGCTGATATTTCGTCCCATTTACATCCATCTGAATGGCTAAAACTATGCTTTTACATGGTAAACCTTACTGTGTATAGCAGCAGTAGCAGAGCAGCTCAGCTTTAGCTTAACTCTCTCTCTCTCTCTCGCTCTGCTTTCCCTGGTGCTGCTGCTATTCAACTTTCCTCCTCTTGTCTTACTTCTCACATCACATCACATCATACCATAAGAACTTCTAGGACAAGTTCTCTCTGCGCGACACTACTTATTTACTTGAGTTGAGACAAGAAGAACGAACACAGCGTATTTATATATTACTTATATAATACAAAGCCTCCCATATAAGCACAACATACATATAGGCATTCTATTACGTTTTAGTAGTAATCCTTGTTTTAGAAACTGTAAATTTCACGGTGAAATATCCCCTCCGAGTCGTCGTTCACTGGTACACTGCTAAAGCACATTACAAATATCTAACTAATACACCTTGTTTAGCGAATGCTAACTATAATTAAACTAACTCAACTAACCAACAAATGCCTTGCAAACATAATAACACTGAAAATACACACTATGAATAAAATACACTCAATCTTTCCTAAAGCTTTATTGCATAGAGAGAAACTTTGAGTCCCACTACTACTACTTATTCTATCTATGTACTTATATATATATAATATACCTAATGTGAAAGGAAAATTGCTCTGTGTTGCTATCACACGAGATAGGAGTAGTAGGAGCTAACGTTTGATAGAAGCAGATACACATTGATATTGTACATACAGCTTCATTATTTATTAAATAGCCAAACTTATACATGTAAGTAATTGAACATGAGTAACTGCATCTTTTTAAGTAGCAACTGTATAGGTAGATACTCTACGACGCAGTTATACTATTTTGTATGCACACATCCATGTATTATGAGACTACGGAATTATTTAGCGCTCACATATACAACAGTAACACACTTTTTCAGAGGAATATATAGATATACCAGAGAAAGTAGACTTTTAATCTTTACTTTTCTTTACGCTGTACCTGTGTAAACTATGTATACACTATTCTTGTGTCAAGAAACATATATTATATACGTAATGTTAATAAAACTAGATGTAAATAGTGAAACATGATATACAAGAGCATTTTACGTCTACATAATATATGTACACATTATTCTAACTACCTCTGATGCTGACAATTTCGCCGTATATGTAAGATTTCAGTTTGTTTGTTGTATTTATGTGCGCGAATGTTTTTATAATCCGTCGCAGTATGCTAAAATGTGATCTTATGTACGCCGCTTACACACACCGAAGAATTACTACATTGAAAGCTTTGTTTCGCATACCATTTTAATGTTCATTTCATATGCTGTCATAAAATCAACATTAGTAGTGGAAGTAGCGGCTCCCTGACTTGCTTTATCTTGACATAATATGAATCACCGTGCTGCTGCTAGATTCTCGATAGGCAATATAATAACACCCTGTAAGAGCAAATCACAAGATACAATCGTATATAGCTCCATGTACTCATAACTTAAGTTCTGCGTGTACATTTCTTATTATTGGCTGGGCCACTAACAGTAAAACTTTATACGACTACTGAATTCCGCCTTTTCAATACTTTTACTTGGAGAAAGATCGCCAAGTTTGATAAAAAAGATCACAGTCGGCATTATACAATACACATAGAGCAATCTGGTAGATGATATTGTAAAAAATGTAAATTGCATAATGAATTTCAAATATTTTTTTTGCAAGAATAATATTTTCTAAAAATACTTTGCTTCTTTTAAAAAACGCAGTACAAATTGCATCTCGATGCAATCACCAGTCGACAAAGGCCCAATTCTATTCACAATGGACTATTTATTACCCTGGGTACACACATAATAGGGATATATATGTATAAAGGATCGGAAGATTTGGCTTACTCAAAAGCTACTCACTATATGCCTTTTCCGAAACGGTTCTGTTTACCTAAACATCACAGGAGCTACTAAAAGTACTTGAGGTGAGACTTGTGCACAGTTTTGTGTCGTGTTTTTTTGTTGCTTTGCATTGTGTGTACGTTGCACGTACTAAAAATGCAAACCTGTCTGCTACTTACAATAAAGAGTCTACGATATACATATAAAACTTTTGGTGTGTATTGCACACAGACATCGGCCACACAATAATGTATTTACGAACTGAACCCAAACAATCCTCTTCAACTGCGAATGTGTAAACTTTGCATTAGATTCTCGCTTTCCTCTTATTTATCGTGCGTGCAAAGGTACAAACACAAACATTAGACCTTTTCCACACTTTAGTAGCTACGGATAATTTACAGATGCATATTAGGTAAGTATATATACATACTATAGGCACTTAAACAGTATTAAATAGCAGCAGTACAGTATAAATAGTCCGTATCTAAATATACGTACCCATTGCATATAAATGTATATAGTAGTATGATTTATGTATGCAGTCGTATTCGTACATACATAAGAGGGTAGCGTGGCACACAGACAGTGCAGTGCATCCTGTTTCATTTGAATGAATAGAGGAAAGAAGAGATTTTCCTATGAATGAACTGCTACTACAAGTAAAGAGAGACAGAGAGAAAGAGGGAAGTGATTCGAGTGCGAAGAATAAAATGAGACTCGACACTCGCTACACTACTATCACTATAGGCATCAGCCTTTTTCGTAGCACGTTCTGTTCTCGTTCTGTGATGCTGCTCCGCCGTCCTGAGATGAAGTTTTGTACACAAACCCGGGTTACTTTACTACAGAGACGATGATTGCTGCACAGATAAACCTTGTAGAGGTAGTAGCTTTGGCTGGCTGACTCTCTCTGTGTGTCTAGCTCAATCTTCTACTATTATTATGCGTGCATGGCTCTCTCTCTATGTTGCTGCTCGCGCGGTGTGCTCCGTTGCACTCTGCGCCAACTCACTCACTCACTCACGATTATACCTATCATGACTTCAACACACAAGATACAAGATTCTGTTACTACGACTGTAACCTTTGCTTAGATCTAGAGCTTAGCTTAGACTCTTTCTCAAAGTATTCTGTATGTAGCCATGTACTTTGGCAAATATTATATAAAAGACTGATGCACGCACCGGTGTAAGAAAGTTGAGATGAGTGAGTGTGGAGAATAAATAGGCTTTTATTGTATAGTCTGCCTTAGGTAATTATGTTCTGTGCTGAAGAATGGACCGACATTACTTACATTACCAAAGGCGGTGCATTTATACGTTTAAAGTAGGGGACAAGTAGCTACAGAGCCGCTCGTATGTATGCGTGAGCTGTGGCAACTTGAAGAGTTTCACTCGATACTACATGCGTTCATATTGCATTAGGAAGAAACGTAGTATTTTTATGGCACCTATACTACTACTGTAAACCTTCTTCTATTTCCAGATGAAATTAGGATGAAAGGCACCGTAGCACAAAGAAAGGCCAACTCCTTTGCAACAAAAGCATGTGCATCGCGTCGCCCGGCTCAAATACACACACGATTACTATTTCTGTATTGAATTGTTCTGGTTCTCTCTGACACTGATAAATCAATTGCATTGAGAGCACATCATATCATTACCATCGCTTCAAAGATTATTTTTCAGCAGTTTTCACACTTCCTACGGCTATAACGGACGATTGATGGCGTAATTTCAACAAAATATTCTCCTCTACTCTTTACATTATATTCCATAATAAAATATTTCCTAAAAAAATCCATTCGCTCAACTTAGACAGTAAGTGTGAAATTTTTCATTGTCGCAGCAATGGTGTTGTCTTAATTCTACTGCAAGGCTAAGGTAAGTAAATGTATTTGCATGTTTATTATGCAGATACAATATTGAATTGCATCGTGGAGAAGAGATGGCATTGAACGAGAGATACACACAGAGATAATTGTGAAGTTTCCTTCACTGCTACAGCCAAGAGTACACATACGCATCATCATCATCTCTCTCACTCTCTCTCTGTATGTATATTTAGGCAGCATGCAATGTCTCTATGTATGCAGCGAGCACTAAAACAGACACATTATAACTTACATAACATAACATACATGGATGAGAGCTACTATGATAGAGAGAGAGAGTGAACACACGAATTACATTACATTTGCCATGCATGCAATGCATTCGCATTGCCTTATCCTCCACCACAGGACGACACACACCACCACACACAACTCTCTCTCTCTCGCCGAACTGTGTTCGCTAACAATCCGACGATCAAACCAGACTTGACTGTATGTTCAGTTGGAGAACTCTTTCTCTCTCTTCAGTTCATTCGTCCACATCAGACGGGAAGCCTCATACACCATACAGTACATGTTGTACGGCATAGAGAATCGTATGGGAGGATGATGGAGCCAACAGCATAACAACGTTGCACACACAGAGGAGAGAGAGAGAGAACGGGTTTCGTTGACGGGGAAAATGAGTGAGGTACCCGCATATACGGGGCTCTCTCCCTACAACTAAAATAAACATGAAGCAAATGTTTATGTTAACATAAAAAATAAATATTCCTCTCTCGCTCGCTCTCAGTTTGTCTCTCCTCTTGCTTGCTTGCTCTTGCTCTGCTCTGCCATTACTAGTATTACTATGTGAGAGCTAAAGTAAAGCTAAGCTCTTGAAACGATCATATTATTGGATGCTATAATACATAGAACGCTCTCTTCTAGTACTACTCATGTATACATGCATAGATACACAAATCTACATTTCTATGTAGTATGTTAGTACCTACCATAAAGAAATACTATAAAAAACATCTATTATATTCTATCTATTTATATATACCTAGTTATCTTTGGCTTCACAGAAGTTGCCTTCTTTTCTGAGAGTCAACTGAGACTCTACTAGTAAATAGTAGACGAGACAAACTCCAGAGCAAACACACATACACATATTGAAGACTTGGTCTATGGACGGCCCGGCAGCATGCATGGGCCACGTATTAATGATACGTAGGAGTAGAGAAACAGTTTTAGGTACGCGGTTATTAGTAGTAGTAGGCATGCATTTAAATACGATGTCAGTGATGTGATGTAGTTTTGTTGTAATTCTTTATGTAGACTCTGTATGTGAGAACAGGGGAGCTGCTGGGCTCACTCTCTCACTCTCTCTCTGGTACTGTGTAGCACTAGTAGTCAACTTAAGCTATTATATTATTATAGATCGTTTTGCGTTAACTTTTGTGCAGTTCTTCACGGAATATATATTTATAATAATAACCGTACGCATACTGCATACTCCACTACTTTTGCTGTTACTACTAATACAGAAGAGTACACATAAAATTCCAGTGCACAGACCAGAAATAAAGTAGCAGCAGAGGAGTAGATGAACAGTGAGCGCTGACTATAACGTGAACTGTTCTGTGAGCTTTCCTCCCGTCTGACTGAAAACATTAATTTTCCACATGAAATCGATCGATATATCAAAAATGAGTATGAATAATTTCCCTACGGATAGAAATAAATCGCAAGCTTGAATTATTTTACTAGAATCCCCTTAACACACACACACACACATACCTATACAATACAACTGAGTACGCCATCACATACCTATGACCCTACAAAACACGTATATCTCATTTAGATGTGCAAATTTCATTCGGCTCAACGATTCGAATACGCCAAACTCTCCCTGCCATACTCTCTCTCTCTGTGTACCTCTCGACGTCTACTTACACAATCAACATCAACTTCACCAGAACGCGAAACACAGAGTAGGCTGTGTAAAATGTACCTTGCACACGTTAAGAGGAGAGTTAGTAAGTACATAAATAGTAGACAATATCGGTAATGTCGAAAAAGTAATATTGGGTATCTTAGACAAAACGAACTTTTTCTGTGCTGGTGGTGGTGCTCGACCTGACAAACCAACCAGCCAAAATTCTGCTCTCTCACTAACTTATATTGTACTACTCACATCAGTTAATACATAGGAATTCCATGCATTGTGAATTGAACTGAAAGTTTTCCTTCTCTGAGTGTGTACTGTCCATGGCTTTTCATATTATTCTCATTCATATCAGCTCAAGAGCTTATTCCTTATTCAGGTGCTCTCTTAATAGCGCTTTCCATCTAAACCATGCAATCGTAGTTACAGTGCTTCAAGATTACCAATGCACTACTCACTACTCTCTTTGTGTATATATATCACAGTCATGATGTTGCTCAAAAAACAGAGCTGCCGCTCTTCTGCATCATGATGCCATACACTACATACACACAGTGTTATTAATCTGTGTACCTCTTCAGCAGTAGCACAACGTCCTTAACTTACAGCTCTCCACTGTACTACTACTAAGAGCAGGGAATTGAGAACAAACTAATTTTCATTTTTTACAAGGCCTAAAAGTACACACATTAAAGTATTTATGCTAAAAAGCATAAAATAAATATGCAGGTACATAACATAACTAACAATAAGCTCCCTGCTCTTGAATCCCGACGGAGGAACAAACTACATTGCATTTACACTTCCTCTCTCACACACACACTCTCTCGCTATCCCTGTAACTGCTGTAACACTGTTCTTCTAGCTTATCTTCTAACTGAACCACTCGACATGTACTAACGTGTACTACGTATACGTAGCTAGAGTATATAGTAACACTCACTAGCGGCAGTCTACACCAGACTATATAATATTTCCACAGTGTTCTGATATGCAACCTTTTGTTGTTCCTTCTTCTTCTTTTTATAAAAAATAAAAACGTTAACTACCTCCCCACGTTTTTCCAGCACCATCAACACCAGCAGTACACAGAAGTACACACAAAACAAATAACAAGCCATAGAACAAAAATGCAAGGAGATGCCTACTCACATACACTTGTGTATTTATGAATAGAATCGTATTAAATTGCATTGTTAAAGGCTTAAAAATGCTTACTTGAGTTACACTATGGCCGCCCCGTGCATGTATACACGAGTAAATACACTTACAGAGAGAAAATAAAAATTCACGGGCTTCCTCTGCTGATGGTTGTTCTTCTGAGGTCTGATTATCCCCTGAAGGCACTCTACGTATATACTAACGCAATAATAGTAGCTACAGCTGCGTTACTTCTTCTCTGCAGACAGATAAGTCTAAGTCTCCTTGTCTTTGCTCTCTGGAATTCCTCTACAAACACCAATGACCCTTCACCCTTACGGAAAATGCATACGCTTACATGTACTTATGGAGAAGAAGAAGACAATTCAATTCACCTGCTGATCTCTCGGTCTTACTTAGTATAGTTAGTATAGAGTATATAGTAGCAAGTAGTAGGATTACGCTTTCATCGGTAGAAGAGATAGACGTGCGTGATATTCGTGAAACGAGTAGGTTCTTATTATGCAAGAGCTTATTGTTAGAGTAAATATACGTACATGCTATGTAAAGCTATAGACTGCGCACATACATGTAGAATGAAGTACAATACATAGTGAATATGATTTAACAAGACGAGACTAAAGTTAAGCTAACTTTTGCTCTCTTTCTGTACAGAGAAAGCATCTTTTGACGAGTTGAAGTGAACGAGTGCGGAAATAAGTCAAAATCAGACAAAATCTATAAGCTATTGTGTATTATATTATGTAACTGTCGATCGGAGTGATTATTTTCACTACTATTCACTATTCAGAAGTGTACCATTGTGAAAGTAGTAGGAACCGACTACTGCTGCGAATGCAGTACGTGTACACACAAAGTGAAATAGTAATGTGAGAGCAGGAGAGCTGCCATGAACGCAATTCTTTTTTGATAATAATAAGAGAAAAGAGTTGTTGAGTTGAAGGTATTCTATGAATGTGTACGGACGTAATGGTAAGGTAAAGAAAAAGTAAAGCATTTTTCTACTGTGGAACATAGATCTTTTTCATAGCCGAGAGAAAATATAATGTAGATGTGATGTGAGCCTATTAGAGGAGAGTTTTCCCCAAGTATTTTCTGAGTTATTGAAGAATGCTCGTTAGGAAGGCATTTGACCTCGATTAGCCATAATATCTGCGAAATATGCTCCGTTTTTTATGACTTATGACTTTGCCTTTCTCCCATTCTCTTCCTCCTCAAAGCTTTTTTTATGGAATGGAAGAATTTACCAAATTAATTCACAGAATGCGAATGAGACTTAAAGAAAATCTAGAGAGAATAGGCAAAGTCGTTCCTTTATAAAACACGGATATAAAGAAATAAACGTAATAGTAGGGAGGAGGGCGAAATAAGAAAATGATTTTCCCGTACCCGTTCCTCCTCACGAATCATTTCCACAATTCCCGGCTTGAGATCCAAGTCATTAGCCACAGAGGACGAGCTGGCATTAGCAGCCGACGAAACAGCGGCGGCCGCAGCAGCAGCATTATGCAGATTTAACAAAGCCGGTGTAATATTACCCAGAGATGATGCTGAGGGAAGCTGAGGGCCTGCTGAACTCGTAGACAACGATGGGGTGTTTGCTGGCGTGGGATTAATGCTCAGACTGGCTCCCCCGGACACTTCTGCGATGGCCGACAACGACGGCGAATTGTCGTAGTCACCATTATTGCTATCAATTTCCAGCTGGTTGCTGTGCTCGTCCAGCGTGTCTGCAGGACTCGGCGTTCGGTCAGGTGTCGACATTTTCCTACGCTTCCGCCGCAATGTGGCCAGGACGTGGGCGTGGGCAATCGTGTGGCCCAGATGATGATGTCCGTTCGTGTGACTGGGTGACTCCGAGTCAGAGTCATGATTTGAATTCGATACGAAATCTGACGGGTTCAGAGACGAGGGCCCATTGTTACCGTTACCGTTGCTACTGTTGGCAGCGTTGTTTTTGTTTGTGGAGGTGGACGTGGAACTTCCACCGGCTCCGCCACGGGACACGTCAGCCAGTCCTCGGATTTTCAACACCTCAGCCACTTTGAGCAGAGGTGCGAGTTGCTCTTGGGACACGTTAATCTCACCACGATACATGAATTCCACCACAGCCTTCAGCTCTTCCCACTTTATATCCTTCAGGATTACGATCGGGTGAGAGCACGGATTGTCAAAGAACAGCGTCTGAAAATACGGTGAGCACGCGGACAGAACCATTTTATGGGCTTTCAGTGAATGGCCGTCACAGGCCAACGTCACATCCACGAACGCTTCACTCTGAAGCAACTGATCGAAAACATTCGTCAAGTTGTTCTGGTAGTTGTTCCAACGAAGGCAATACTGTTGCGGTGGAGTTGCACTCATCTTGGAAACTTATGGCACTTTTGTCCACACAGTTCACTAAAGAGATATAATAATACAGTTCTATGAGTATTCCTACCTCTTTACTGTCTCCAATACACTTTCTCCTTTAGAAATGCACTTTTCTAGCTCCAGTCCAGATCACCTCCAATAGTCAAAAGGTCTTTTATATTGCATTTGTCGTGGTCCTAGTAAGTAGTCACTGTTACGTGGCTGCGAGAAGCGGGAGCCAAAGGCAAGATAGAGCCCACCGACCGACAGACAGACTCAACAAGCCGAAAAGACTCAATAACTACTCCACTTGTCTCTCTCTCCTTTCAATTCTCAATGGTTTTCCTCGCTCGGTTCGCTTGACTCAAAGAGTAGTTTGAGCTTCTGCTGTGCGTAGTTCAGTTCCGTAGTTCCTTTCAAGAGAGAGGAGTTCAGCTGATGATGGCAGTTCGCTTCTGCTTTCTCTCCCGCAGACATACGTAAAGGTACACACGTAGTACGTGTACTGCTTCCTCTCCTATAGAGCGTTACTCCACCACTTTCGCTTCAATTGTGTGCACCAGCAGTTGACTAGACAGGAGAATCGGATCAAAGTGGTGCTACCTCTACCATATGATATGATATGATGTGGTCGTGTGTGTCACGTAACAGTATCTCAATATATGTGTATGCACTTTCCACTCGTCTGGCTGACTGTGGTGGAATAGTGTGGCCTGTTGGGCTGTCAGTGAGTGCACACACCAACTAACTGCCGCTACTACTTACTGTTGCAGTCTGCAGTTGTAGTAGTAAAGTTCACTGTGGTCGTCGTGCATAGAACGCACGAGGAGACAGAGTCAAGGGTAGAGCAGCAGAGAGACTGGTTGATGGTGTCCTTATCAATGTCAATAGCTCTTTTCACACTCACGTGTCTCCCTATCTGTTTCTCTAGTGGAGTCGACTAGGCAGCAGGAGTGCTGGGAGCAAAACGGAGCAGAGCACCAGCACCACGAGCCGAGCTGAATAAATACATATGGCTGATTTGATTTTGATTTGACATGACATGACACTGATAGTCCGGAAATACTTTAGAGGCGCCCGGTAGTAGTAGGCAAGCTAGTAGATAAGTCGCACCACACCACATGTGTAGCTTTACTATTCCTATACTTGCAATGTGTAATGCGCCCACAGAGTTATTACACACTTATGCTCACAGTCGGTTGGCTTTGCTATGCTATACTGCTGTTTATGTAGAGGTGCATAATACATATCAGCATAGTAAAGCTACTAAAGAGCGTTATTATGATTTGTGGAGGGCTTGAGTAGTGTGTGTCTGTGTGCCGGGTGTCGCCTCTACCCAGTCAACCAAGTCACCCACAGAAGCCTTATCTCCCTGTGTAAGTATGTAAACTGCAATAAAGGCAGTCGAATTGAATTCACGAACAGATCTCTATATGGAGAATAAACGAACTGTGTGGTGTGACTGACTGTGTGAGCGAGAGGAGTGAGTTCAGTTCAGTTGAGTAGCAGTGGAAAGAAGGGATTAGCAGCCAGAGAGAGAGAGAGAGTGAGAGAGAGAGTCGAATCGAGATTGGATGGATTTTCTTATTACTTCCTATTGTAGTAGTGTACAGTGTGTAGTTGTCGTAATGTGATGCACCCACAGTACAAGTAGCAGAGTACAGTTCAATTGATAGAGTTAAAACCTCTATAATGCAAGGCCAGGCCAGACTCTTCTCTTGTGTGTGGAGTGGATGCAGGATTCGTACTTTTGTTGTGTGTGAGTGTGTGTAGCGAACTGAGAAGAAAAGTATCCGTGCTAGTAGCTTGCTTGGATATGTTGTTATGAATGGTGTATTGGTGGTGGTGGTGGTGGTGGTAAAGTAACTAGTGAGTAATGTAATCGTACAGGAGGCGGAGAGGCTGCTGTTGGGGAAGGATTTGTATTGGCGTGTGCCACACAGTAGTGGTGTACAGTCGCAGGCTGCACTGTACGCTCCTACCGCTCAATGTATATGCTGCTTGTAGCAGTAGTAAGATTCTATTGATCTCTGCACCGCTGAAAGGTTAGCCACACGAGAGCGGAAATGTACAATGGTCAAATTAGCTGAACATTATTTCTTAACAGTGAAAGCTCTGCCTTTCCTTTAGCTTTTTCGTGGCTTGCAGTCCTTCACTCAGTCAGTTTGAATTGAACTTGTACTTGTCCTGCTATGTGTGTATGTAATGTGGCACTCGTGCTCCGCTCTTTCTCTTTTTCTAGCACAGAGTCATCCACTTCCAGTGAGAGTGAGTGAACTTCACTTGTATTGTAAAGCCAACTGTGTGACTGCTGCACGACGGGAGTAGTGTGTTGCTTTCTTCTATTCTTCTACTGAAGAAAAAGAAGGAGAAGAAGAAGTAGCCTCTATATAAATTCCTCTGTTATGGTAAGACTGTGTGGCACGTTGTGCAACAGAGACCGCAGTCTCAACTCAAGTTCAACTGAAGTGACTGGTGAAGTTCTTGTTGCAAGGCTCTGCACTCTTCTTAGCTTCTTCTTCTTCTTCGTCACGGATGCTCTGCTAAAGTTTTGTTTGGGATTTTGCAATCTTATATTGTGTTGTATAGCATTTAGTGTCTGTATCTCGCCACCTCTTTTACTCGCACTGTCTGTCTGCACAGTTTTCTTTGGTTGACGGCGGACTTGGTTTGGCTTAGTAGTTGCTCTGCTGCTGCTGTACACGCCAGTACCACTGAGAGATTGTGGTTCTGTGTGTGTGGAGAGAGCCTGGTGAAATGCAGTGGCCGTAGTAGTAAATGGTAATAGTGGTGGTACGTTGGTGTGGTAGGTTGCTTACTTAGTAGAGTCACAGCCCATTCAACATCCTATTGTGGGTAATAGAGAAAAGAGTGGAAACAATGTTCAAGTTCTTGTGTGGCTTGGTTGATTGCTCTTTTTCTTCCTCTCTGCTCTGCGTTAGTAGTAGTAGTAGCTCTCTGTGTAGCAGCAGCTCCTGATCTGGAATTAAAAGAAAAGGGGAAAAATGAGCATGTTTTTTCTAGAACCACACCTATTTGACCCCAACTTGCGTTGTTGAATTCAAGCAAGCCGCGAGCTTACCTATACTGTGCATTTATTTATACGTATATATATATATATACACTTATATAGTATATAGTTGTAGTCTAGAACCTCCCCACCTTTTTTATTGTACTCATTGCATATTATTTGTCGTAAGTTTTATACTACACGCTGTCTGTGTGTCTTTGTGTAGCAACAGAGAGCGGCGAGTCTGTCGGTGGTACGGCATTAGTAGTTCTTTCATTATGTACCTATGTATTTTGTAATACTCATGTTCTTACAGGTTATTTTTTCTGTTACTACAAAGGCCCAGCTATTAGTGTATACTATTATACATGGAGACCTGCCACTATTATATATATATTTATATGTGTGCATTTTTATGTGAAAGCATAAATACAACATGTCTATAAGTCTCTGTTGGTCTGGTAAAAGGCGCTCCACCATGGCCTGTGTGTGCTCTTTACTCTAGAATGTGTTTTCACTGCTAATAATACGTGAGCAGAGGGAAAAAGGACGCGGAATGGCAGCCAGAAACATTTGAAAACATTTAGTCTATGAATTATTTGTAATAATAAAAGGAAGAAAGCTGATCCGCGTGCATGTTTTCCCTATACAGGGAGGTGCATACGTACATAATGTATATATAAGTAAGTACTGTTACAACTGCTATGAAACTGATTGTGAGACGGAAAAAGTCGCGGAATGCTCGTAGGTAATGGTTAAGCAACTAAGATAGACATTACCGTTGGCCTATGGCGTGGAAATGGGTGAAATATTATATAATGGAATATTTCTAACGGGATAAAAAGTAAACTGAAGGGTAAAAGAACCATGAAAATGGTAGGGAGAGAGCGTGAGCTGACTTGACTTGACAGGGCTCGCTCATGTAACTTTAATGCATTTTATAGAATAATATAAAGTTTAGTTAGGAGGAAAAAGATAGAGAGAGAAAGGCTGCCGATGCTGTACTCAGTGCTGTTATATGGTTGTCTGTATATTTTCTCTGTGATATCAGATAGCCAGTATATATTATATAGCACGGATATATTATATGAAGTGGTTACGTAAAAGGTGGGTATTTTACAATATTTATGTCGTATGAATGTATGCATGTGGTGGGAAGTAAAAAAGAGGTGTGTGTATGTACTGTGAGCGTAGATATAATATTAGCTGATATTTTGTGATGTGAGTTGTTTAGTTAAGTAAGCCTGTGGTATGTGTGGCAGCCAGCAGAGCCTTAGTAGTCGTAGTGGACAGTTGAAATCAAAATATCAGATATAAAAGTTAGTATATGGGGGGCAGGGCTTTGAATGCTATCGCTCTATCGTCATCGTCCATCTTATGATACGTCCGGGTGCTGCAGCAGCACAAATTTTGGGCACACATGAAAAAATCGATCGATCCAAGCCGAAAATATATACCTGCAACCCTCTAAACTATAAAATTAATAATTCATTATAAAGTCTACATATTGATTTATCGATTGGCTCGTGGGAGCTTCCAAAAAATGAATTTTTAAAATTCTAGCCAACTCTTTTTCCAGCTTTAGCTCTCTCTCGTCACTCCATTACATATTTTTTCCAGTTCGGACTGATTTTTTTTATCATTTCCTCTGCTGTTCAACTTAAGCTTTTCAAATGTGCCACAAAACCGTGGAAGGAACTACTGAAAAAAATTACTCATCCAACCATCCGACTTTTTCCTACTACTAAAGCTTTTTTTATATATACATACATTGTATTAAAGTTGGCTGTAAAGTAGTAGCAATACGGTTATCACTAATAATATCATCCGTATGTACATGTTTTTTTCTTACTTATAGTGTAGAGACATATTATTACTGTAACTATATAAGTTATAGAGGTTGGTAATAGAGGCAGGCGGCTCCTGTAGGAACAATTACAAATTTTCTTGTGTTTGCCCATTCATGCATAAAATATATGAAAGTCTATAAATCCAAAACACAATTGCAAATGTAAAAACATATTACAATATATCGATGTCGCCTTCAATCAGGAGTTACACAGAATTCTGTCTACCACCACATACAACAATAATTCTCCAGTGGAAAAACACTAAATTCTATTGTGGCTTTTGTCCAAATCTTATTTGTGTATGTAGGTAGAATAGTATATCGTTATATAATGTATAAACACCATTTGTACTAAATAGAAAACCATTTCTCGTTACACACAAGTCGGGTGTAATAAAGCAACAACAATGATAATATATTAAACATTTGCGTGTGTACTTCACGTGTGTATCTCCTTAATCACATACATACACCACAACTAGCGTTTACATAAAGAGGAAGTGATGTCCAGTTTTTAATTTCCCTTTAAAAATGTAAGAGAGAATACTCCTCACCTTCCTTCCACTTTCTACACATCATATGTATATAAATAGGGCGAATCTTACTCGTATCAATATCACTCACGCTATACATACATTTACCACAGCAGAGCTTTCCTCCATATAACTATCTATTTAGGTATACATGAGAGCGGCGGGTCAAACTGCTATTTATTACACACAGCCAACTGACAAGACAGTAAAAGGTGCCTACAAAATGATTTGATGATTCAATTACGCATTGAATTCAGCATGTCACTATTGATTCATTTTATTGTCAGAATAATATTGGGAGTGCACACAACACCACCATATAAATAGGACACACATACATAGTGCATGCAGGCATGTATATAATATCTGGTAGTAGAACAAACAAGGGCCAGAGCACAGACCGCAGCAGCAGCAGTCACGACTCACAATGAACGACACGGACTCACCAGAGAAAGTGTGCACAGCATATTCCATATGTAGTAAGTATATCGTAGTAATAGTAATACACGGGAGGATAACTTTTCTTTCACACAAAATACAGTCAATTCAACGACTACAAATGTATGCATGTAGGGAATTGAATAGGAGGAGTTGGATTAGGAAAGAGGAGGATGGCTACTAACAAGAAAACTAACCTACGAGTTGTATTACTTGACTTGACTTCAATTGCTTTCGCATGGCATCGAACAACTTTCAAAGTATACCTAATATACTACTATATGGATACAGCATACAGTGACTGACTATACGTGTATTTGTGTGTGGTGTGGACTGGACACGGCGGAACTCGATTCGATTGCTCGTAATAAGTTCACTTTAGATACTGGAGTTTCAGTTTCACTTCACTCGCTGCTCCAGTTAAGACTATTTAGATAGAGACAGAGGAGACAAGACAAAGACAAGTCCGACGACGAGTCGAGTGCACCACCAGCAGTGCCTTCAAAATTGAATGCAATCCAGAGAGTACAACATAGTCTATAAGCAATCCCTACTATCCCGTATTATCTTACATGTTTTCCGAGAACAGAGCATCCTCACTTTCTCTCTGTGTGTGTGTGCTCGTTCCCGTTCTTTACATTAATAGAAAATAGAAGATACTGCTTCTACTGCTGTTGCTGGTTTAAGTGGTGACTGGAAAAAAGCTTCAGCTTCCCTTTAGCAGCAGCAGCAGCAGTCAATGATGTTTTCCCCGATACCTTTGTTACTTATGTTATGTAGACTATGGAAAAAAGTCAATGCATTCTTTATGTTCACAATAGGAGAAAAAAGTCCTATACAATATTCATTGGCATCAATCCCGCAAATCAAGTCTGCATTTTCGATTTCCATTAGTTCAGACACCGAACTAAAGTTTCCTTCACCTTCACTCACTCTCACTCACTCTCACTCACTCCCAATCAGTAATAGGCGTTCGTTAAACTGCTCTGGTCTTCCCAACTACCACGACTACTTACACGTGAAACATTTGTGTACAATAACATGGAAAATATTATTATGAAGTTCATAGTGAACGCGTGCAGTGCTGCTGACACGCAACTCTCAGTCACACAGTTAAGAAATTTATGTACAAGCAGTTCCAATTATATCAAATATATATGTACTCTACATTTAAATTGAATTGCATTTAGTATGCCCTGACATGTTGACAGTGGGAATGAGTGCATTAGATCACATAAATAGCATAGTACATGGTGTCCGGAGAAATGCCTTATACTTGTGTTTTTACTAGATTATTCTGGGTAGTGGTGTTCACGGCGGGTAGCACTTTGAAAACCGTACCCGTTCTAACTCTACTGATGTATTCCAATAGCGCAAGTCCGTCAGTTTCATAACACATAAGCCCGAAAAAATTTCTATCTCAAATACACAAGTTGCCCAAATCTGAAAGCTAAGCCTCGGAAAGCCCTCCGACCTCACAAACGACAAGAGATGTGTTCATGATTCAGTTTATAGTAGTTTTTCCCTGTGGCAATTTGGAAAGTGCCTAAAGTATGCGTGTGTACCCTTTCTTCTCGTCAGCTCTCAAACTGTATAGGGATTTGATCACTGAGAAAGTCACAAAGCAATGCAACTGAGAAAATTTAAGGTAGATAAATAATTTGGGTGGGGTGCTAAAATGGAAATCCATGTGCTCTTCGTGTATGTATAAATGTTTGTTTGTAGTGCATTTTACTTATGTAAAGACCACAGCAAGAGAAAATTAATAAGTGGAACTATGTGTTTTTACACACCCCTTATGTATTTTTACACACCCCTTATGTATTTTTACACACCCCTTATGTATTTTTACACACCCCTTATGTATTTTCCCATACTGAAATGTTTCGAGAACGCAGAAAATAACCACGGATTCTGAAAGAGGGGCGTGGTTATTTTCTGCGTTCTCGAAATATTTCAGTTTCAATTTTGTTGAAAAAACGGCTATATTTTTGGAAATATGAAAAAAAATTTAATGTATTTTAAAGTGTTAATCATGTTTTACATACTTTCACATAACATGCATGATTACCACAACAGCTTACTAGATTCAAATTCCCTAAATTCAAAAAAATGGAATGTCTACAGTTGGTGACAACTTTGACCCAATTTTTGCAACCTTAAATATTTTTTTAACATTTTCAGCATTACTTTATGTGATAGAACGAAAAATGCTTGATCTGCTATTGCAATCCGAAAGATCGAGTTTTGCAAAAAAGTCAATTTTTAGAAAAAAAGGGCCAAGGAACATCTATGAATAATTAACAAAGTAAATTTCAGTTTCATAATAAAAAAAATCGGTCGCCTTGAAACCTAAACACTAAACTAGGACACTAAACTAATAAACCTAAACTAGGAACTAGTTGGTAATTTAAATTTGTATTCTATATTTGTTTGTCTTTTTAGTATTTGCTAAAAGAATGTGTCGTGTACATTGTGGTTTTACTATTAGGAATCGATGTACTGTCGAAAAATTATTATTGCAACTGAGGAAAAAAACTTGACTGTATAGATATTTATAGATTGACTATTAGTATAAAGACTATTTATTTCATCTTTCTGTAAATTAATTTTTAAAATCATATCATTTTGTAATGTGCCCAAAATGGCGAGAGGATATTTATAAAACTTACTAATATTTGTGGCAGGTGAGAATAATAGAAATAATAAACAAATTTCTCGTTTTATTGTACGAACGATTGAAGAACTTCGTGCTATAAATATAACAAAGCCTATTATGTAGTTTTTGTATTTTTTCAAAGAGTGTAGAATGCATTTTGCACCATAGAACCTGAAAAACAATTGCATTTTCTCCCAATACACAAGTCATTGCTGTCACGACAAAAATAGAAATAAATTAAGAATGAATGTATACAGATAGAATTCTTTGAAAGTACAGTGCAAGCAAAGTTACTAAAGATTTTCGCTATGAAATTCCATTTGGAGAAATTACACTACACACTACAGGCAGTCCTGCTGTAAGAACGTACAAACGCAAAACTTTCCCTAAGTTCATTCCCCATAGTAAAAGGTAAATAATTGCATTCATGCACACACTGTGTATGCTCCCCACCTCTAAAGGTACATAAGTACAGGGTTACTATATTTGTTCGTAACACCTGCAGCGTATTCTTGGAAATTCAGCTCTTGCTCATACCAATATGAAATTGGATTGCAAATTATTCTGCAAAAATTTGCTGATAAATCTGTCTTGGAGTGTCTCATGTTGACCTTTCCGGATACTCCGAGAATAGATTAATTTTTAATATACATACACTTCAAGGTAATTTCAAATTTGACAATTTTTCGATAGAAATGTCGGATTATCTACGAAATTCTAACAATTTGTCACCAAGAACTCGTCAAAATTAGTTTGTCATTCGTGTGTGACCTTTAGCATTCGCCATACCATAAAGCACGAGATTATGACCCTGTACACTCTCATTATGCCTCCTCCATCACAACATTCAACTCTTTCACGACGTCCTTTCTCAAATTTATTTTCGTACTTACAGTTTTGCTTTGAAAATCTCTGCAGCAGTAGGTACTTTGTTGAAATGTCAGAACGACTTTCACATTAAAAAGCCCAACTAACACAGCATTTTATTTAGTGGAAAAATTATTCCTTTATTTCCCCGATAACTTCCTTTATAGATCTATCTAAAAATAAACCTATATCAAGAAGATATAATTCTGTGGAAAAAATCAGTAATAGTAGCAGCGTTTGTCAGCGGCTTTTCCCTATACGTTGTTACCAATCTGTTTCATGTAGATAGATTCATATAAAAAGTTATAGATTCTGAACGAGAGCCGAAAAAACTCGGCTCTACTACCTAACTAATTGTAAAACGGTGCGAGAACTGCTGTATAATTAGAATTTCTTTCGTTTCCACGAAATTCTCCCCACTTTGATCTGATGGCTTGTAAAAAAGAAAGCGGCAGCAATGGAAATGAAAATGACGAATTTTTCAATCTCTCCACCATCGCACTTCAGAACCATAACAAAGACAAAGCAAGTTTTAGATTCCTATATGACGCTACTGCTACTCCACTTGATTGAGATGTGATGTGACTTGACTTGACTGACTACACCAAACCCGTTAGCTACTATGTATATGCCGTCTGTGTGCATTCATCTGTATATCCACGGATATGACTATGACCATAATAATTCATCCAGTCTGAACAGAAACAGAAAGAGAGCGAAAGAGCGAGAGCACAAAGCCCACGCCAAACACATACAACACACAGCCAAGCAGTAAATGCAATGGAACTAATCTAAAACAAGAAGCTGTTACTACCTTCAACAAGGGAGTGAATTTAATTTTGCAAACGCTAAGGATTTATATACAAGTGGCAGCAAGTAAAAGAATTGAAGATTGTGTTTCTTATACATTGTACACACACATACAAGCATATAATAATAATAAATGTATATTCACGAATGAGCTGAAGAGAAAAGAGATTTAGCCCCTGCATATTTCTTCATGTGCCTACTACAACTACTACTTCTAATAGAACAAATTCATATTCAATGTTCTCACTTAACTATACTAATCTTAATACATGCGAGCATAACATAAAGAATAAATGGGCTCTCTCCGTGTGTGTTCAGTCGCGGCGCTTTAGCTCATTCACTCGTGCACATTCAATCCCCACATTATCCCGCATCTGTAGCACAACGTAATACTATTTGTAATCTATGTGAAAACTATCAATTAAAGACAAAAGCAATGGAATCCATCCAGCTCTCCTGCTCGCACACACAACCTCACGCTATTTTTTACAGCGCTTTACTCCTGATCCTCTATTATCCTATATACACCAGAAGGTTATTATTATACGGTGGCATGCATGCAGTACTTGGAGGGCTGTTAGGACTATACAGCGTTAAAAACCGTTTCCTAATTGTCATCGTAATAGTAGTTGACGGGGGATAGGGTAGAGGTAGAGGGAGGGAATTAAAGCAAAGCAAAGGTGAAAGCAAATGATCAAGGCCTGCATACAGATAGATAGTATTTAGTGAAGGAGAAGAATTGATGTGGCTGACTGGCTGACTATGGGCTCTCTCTGTTCGTACAAGTGTAAGGCATGCAGAGCGTCAATTCGCTGAGAGAGAAAAGTGGAAACTATGTGAATAAAAATATATAGAATGTTCGGATGGGGTATGATGATGCGATTAGAGAATAGGACCATCGAACATGAAAGGACATGGAGCATGAAAGGAGCCACAGACACAGAGAAAGAGAGAGGCAGACAGAGGACGAGCAAAAGTATAAAAGTTCCTATTGCCGTACTATATGTACTTCTACCTACTACACAGTTAATGCACGCAGTAAGTAAGTATGTATAAATGCACGAGAGAGTTTGAGCGAGCAGCAGCACCAGTATAGATGTGCAAGAGACAGGACAGGCTAAGCGAGCCAAGGCAAGTGCTGTGTGTGTGCAATGCAATGCACGGCCTACACGGAGAAGACAGAGACAGAGAGAAGAGTCTGCTGCTGCTGAGGAGAAGTGAGAGGTGGTGTGGGAGAATATGCTGAAATGAAAAATCAATGCAAAAAGGGAATTAGACACAAAAGATAGAGAAGCACGGCAGAACTCATTTACAGCAAATAGCTAATGCAATTTAATTCTTGCAATTACTCCGGCGGGAGGAAAAGCCAAGCGAAGCCAGCCAGGGAGTTCGCTTCTCGCTTCTCTCTCGCCGTGTATAATGTGCACAGTCCTATCGCTATGTGTGTGCTACGAGCTGCCCGAACCGATTCGGGGGTCACATCACACTCTCTACACTTTTTCCATCCATTTCCGTATAGCACACACCACCACCACCTACTACTACTACATTACATGGATACCAGTGGCAAAGAGAGGAAAACCTTTATTCCCTTCCTTCTCATTCTAACTACCATATACACTGACATGACACTGAACGGAATTCTCTTCTCACTGTTCTTTTCCTCTCTCTTTCTCTGTGTCTCTGTCTCTCTCACTCTCTCTCTCTCTCTCTCTCTCTATCCACTCTACCACCACCACTTTCTCTCAACTCTCACGTTCGTTATGCTCTCCACTCTTTACTTTTACTTACTTAGTTTAGTGTTAGTTGGTGTGGTTTGTCTATTCTTCTTCTAGCAGTAACAGAGAGAGAGAGAGAGAGAGAGAGAATAGCCTTTCCTCCTCCTTTTTCTCTCTGTCTACCTTAGGCTTCATTTTCTTTGCCCAGCTACTACTACTACTACCACTTGCCTTTTCACTGGCTACATACTTACTTATATATACATACATGTATTTATATAGGTATGGTATACTATTTGGCTGTAGGTGCTTCGGTAATTTTTAGCAGCCTCCGGTAGTACTACAGTAGTAGTAGTAGTAAAGTGTATACATGGTGTGCTGGCTGGCTCTGCTCCTCCAGGCATTAGTTTGAGCTCAGTTTAGTGTTACGACTAGTTTTTAGCTCTCAGCTAGTTTTTAGTTGTTCGCCAATGCAATGGAGAGGAGGAGCCCCTCTGGAAAAAATTTCACAGATCGATAATATACATTTATAATAAAAATGGGGAAGCTGCATATATTTATATTCTATTCTATACATATAGTAGGCAGTAGTGGCAGCAGTAGTCCAGGTTTAGCAAACTACCCCCAGAATAGACACAAGAATGGAACATAAGATCCATTTGGGATCTTACTGAACAGGAGAATTGAAGTGTTGTAAGTGCAGTACTAGCAGTAGTAGTTGTAGGTATTGCTAGTCAGTCAGAAGGGTAGACAGCAGCGTAGATAGACAACCAAAGTCAGTAGTATCACACACAACAATCTACTAGTATACAATATCAACGAGTAGGTAGGGCTGTAAAGTACAGGGACTCGGCTAAAGGTATGTAAGTAATGTAATGCAATCTAATGTAATGTAATGTATATATGTTATAACTAACTAGTGAAAGCAAAGGCAAAGTGAAGTGAGCTAAAGTCAACCGAAGTAAAAGCAAGTAAAATGGAATAAGAGTATTCTATTCTGCTGCTGTTCTCTGTTAGACGATGGAGAGAAGTGAGTGAGTGAGAGAGAGAGAGAGAGAGAGAGAAGAGTGTAGTAGTAAAGTGAAGTCAAGTCAAGTCGGTAATAGTACATCGTACACAGCTATTCTACATTAGATTTCCTCGCCGGCAGAGTCTGATAATACCTTCACCAAATGCGGAGAATGGCTTATTTTATTTCCACATAAAAACTTATTCGCCAACTTTTTGTGCGAGCAGCTCACTTCATATTGCTTTTGGAAATCGGGAGCCAACCTCAAAATAACGATTCCTCAAGGCCCCCGAGCCTAGGCTAACTACCCGCTGATGATGTAGTGTTAAAAGTATATGAGAATGTTAAAAGTATATGAGAAACCAATAAGCAATAAGCTCCTTTACCCAGGCTGTGTCTCTGTGTGTCTCTGTGTGTCTGTGTGTGTTACGTGGCCCGCACTTATACTACTTACAACTGCCACTTCTATTGCTCTCCTCAAGTGCAATCTAGAACTCACTACTATCACTACTACTAACTAAATATACGGTGGTAGTAGTATCTCGTCTAGCTCTCTTTCTCTCTTTCTCTCTCTCTCAGTCAGCCTGTCTGTCTTCTCTGTGTTTGCTCCGTTCTTCAGTCTGACTCTGTGTGTGTCTCGGTAGCTTGTCCTGACTTGCTTCACCTGACTTGACTTGACTCCGAGTTGACTCAGTCGGTTACTGACATACACCTCTTTCTCTCTTTCTGTAACTAAGAACGGGATAACGGTACACCACACAATACAGTAGGAGCACACACTTTTCACACCCATACACACTCATAGCTAACACAGACACAGAAGCAAGTTTTCTCACTGTGCTAATGCGAGACACAACAACAAACAAGTACAAGGAGTTCAGTCTCACTCTCTCACGGCCAGCCAGCACTCTGTCATGTCAAGTCAGATGGTCTCGTCTTACGGCAAACTCTAAGGTAATGGTCTTGAGTCTCTGTTCTCTTCTTCTAGTAACATGTACGTGTACGTACATAAACGTGTGTGTGTGCAGCTTGAGACTTGACACAAGATGTGCACACGAGGAAGAAAAAACGAGTAAAAACTGAAGCACTTCTTTTCTCCTATAATAGCCAATCGTGAGCTCGTAGTAGTGGCAGTAATAATAATATGAACTACTAAAAAAGTCAAGCCAGTCAACAACGGCGGAACTATTTCCCTTCCTTCCTTCCTCTTCTCCAAGTCATAGTACTGATCAGCCGAACACTATACATAGGAACTAATAGTGGACGGAAGTGTAGCAGTAAGTAGTAAATGCATGCAGAGCTGTGGCAGTAGAAACGAGACTGCTGCTGCTGCTGCTACTCAAGTGGCGAACTTCTAGTGGTAATAAGGTGGTAGTCAGCCTGTGGAGAAGTGCGAGCAGGAATTCTTATGAGCATCATATCAGTATGAGTAGCACGGCAGAAGAATGAGTAGAATTATACATCAAATGGGGTAATATGAGAATTTAGAAGCGACTGAAATTACTTCGACCTTACCAGTTTCACTGTATAGTTATGACTCGTGGAATGGCACTTAAAGGTGGATACTGCCGGCAAAGATAGGCGAGCAACCCTTCCATTCCACAAAAGCGATAGTATTAGCCGTAGCCGTTTCGTGGGTCATAATAAGAATAAGACGAAACTATGAGATGACTACGACCACCACCACCTCTACCCACTACGTAACGTATGTATCTATACATCAGTATGTCCACCGTACAGGCTTTATGCTATGCCCTTGTATATACGAGATCTGTGTGTACCAACTCGGCTACTACTACATAGGCTGTGGTGAATGAGCGTTAGTGTACGCTATTCTCTCCATTGTAGTAGTAGTACATATATTACGTTATTTTATAAGTGTATCCTTTCCATCTCTCTCTCTCTCTCAGTCTCGTCGTCGTTCTTCTTCTCCACTCGAGTCTCCGGCATTTATATTCATCATCATTGTTTCTCCCATTATATTCTACGGTCCAGAATTGTTATGTTATGTTATGGCAGTAAGTAGTAGTCTTTTTGATGTGTTCTCTCCAGCCTCCCTTACCCTACAATTTTGTCTAATGGTACAGCCCAGCTCGAAGCTATATATAAAATATAATATAAATTTGTTGAGTAGGCGGAGGGCTCTACAATGTAGCAGAGACTTTGTACATACAAAACTAACTACGGCTTTTACTACTTACACGATCCCATAGTATATCCTACACACACATATTTATATATATATATTCTCTTCCTTCCACCACACACACATACACACACATTGTACAGCACTCACAGCGCACACACATAACATACATATACATAGAAAGAGAGAGAGAGACACACGAGATGCTTTTCCTTTTAGTTTAGTTGAGTTTGGTTTAGTTTAGCACTGCGCCCCCCTCCACCACCTCCATTGCTCCAGGAATAAAATTTTATTCCCCATATCCTCTTGTAAATTATGTACATTTTGCGACCTCATATGTGTATGTATGTGTGTGTGTGTGCAGCAGTGCTCGATGTATCTTTTGCACACATGGGTCTGTCTGACTGAACTCAACTGACTTGACTCTCTTCTCTCTCTCGCCTCTAACTCCACTCATCAAATATGTATGTAGACACATTTCACATTTATATATATATATAATATTATATTATATACATACTAACTTTTAGAGATAGATAGATAGACACACATAACTGTTGTGATGTGATGTGAGTCAGTTGATCTCCTCCGTGAAATCTACTTACGTTACACACAGCTATATTAGTAGTAAAGCAAAGCGGAGAGCGTGTGAGAGCGCAACCAAGAAATATATGTAATGTAAAGTACCTTATGTTATGTATACAGACATTTATTTCATGAACACATTACTATTAAGAGGGAATTCCTATAGGGACATGCATGATGCCAGTTGAAATGCATACAAACTTTCTATTCAATACACACACAAAACCGAACACAGACAGTGCTACTACAACACTGCAGAGAGACAGAGAGCATATAGCAGACCACTAAAATATTTCTCCAAGATTTCCTTCCTACATTAATATTTCCGACTTTATCATACAAAACGATTTTATGCTCCCGTTTCGTCTTTTCTTAATATCTGGCTCGCACTCACACACCACACACACATCTTCACTATTCATCTGTACATTAAACACTCGTTCACCGTCTCAGCAGCATCCCTGAACACAGAGAAGAAGCTACAAACACAGAAAGCTACAAAAACAAGATGCGCGTATATAGATGGGAAATCCGGACTACGGGCTGTTACGATTGTAAAGACTGTGACAACTGCCGTCTCGTCACCAAACACACACATGGAAATGTGCGCATCTCAATCCGAGAGAAGTCGATCCTTAAAAATTCGGAGGGTAATTCCCTCCAAATCATGTAGACAATAACAAAATGTAAAAAAGATGTCGCAAACTTTACTGTGTGTGTATCTGCATATTATGTACCATGTAGTAGTAGTATATCCTATTGACTTGAATACTACCAGTTCAAATTACATTTTCCATTCCCTGCGACCAAAATATTCACCTATGTGTATTTCCCCAAAAGTTTATTACAGTAATAATTTATCGTCAGCCATTCAAAACTATGTCTACGTATTTTATAAGGTAACAAAATCCACAGAAGAGTTTATAAGTAAGTTTGTGAACAGATTTTTTACATTTTCCCATTGAATGTATTATTAGTAGGATGATGCTTTTGCGCCGAACCTCACTAAAATTGTGTAGGCATTACGCGGCTGTCTATTAAGTGCGAATCTGGGCGAATCTAGACATTTCCCAGTGCAATTGACTTTAATGTGGCGGCCGCCTCCATTAATGATAACTAGCAGCAAACAATAAGCAGGACGGCACATCACTTCTCCAATTTCCACACAACAACCGCTACCACCACCACCACAATTTATAATGACGCAGTGACGACGACGACATACCATTTGACCCCAAAGACAACAGTGCTGCTCTGTTGTACTATGTTGTGCTACCTGATGCCTACGTAATTTAATAATGTGGCTTATAATCTCCAAACACCAACAATTCGCTGCTCCGCTTTCAATAGAACTACTACATCGGGTAAAACATTTACATAGTAGATCAAAAGAAGAAGAGAGCAACATGAGCAATCTGTCACTTAGTCTCTATTAACAGGTTCCGGTAGTTAACTGACTGAAAGAGAGTGAGTGAATCTACGGAATTCATGATCTCATTTCCCTACTACTTCCACAACAACAATGATGTCTTTATCTTGTGGAACTACTTCCTCCACAGCACACACACAGCATATACATGCAACATTTGTGACTGATTTGAGGAGGAGGCTGTACTACAGGAAAATCGGGCTCCTCCGCAAATTTGAGAACGTGAGAGCAACCAGCATATCCTACTACTACTACAGAACAGTCAACTACTTATTATGTGTGCAAACAAAAGAACATCTACTGTGCTACGTGGTCATGGGCTCTGTCTCTCTCTCTCTCTGTATAGAAAATATAAATGTGAGTTATTCTACTACACAAACAATGTGGTTTGTTCGATTCCGTTTCTCGTGTCAGAGTTCTCTCTGCTTCGCATTGTGGCAATTAGTGGGCGAAGCGATAGGAGACGACCCTTGTGCATACCCGACCGCGCATTGTGTCGCACACATGAAGACATTATCTCTTAACATAAATGCGCAATCTAAAAGTACTGTTCCTACTTATATATAAATATTTCTCTGTTTGTGGGTGTGTGTTGCAGATGTCTTCTTATTACATTACATTTTATTGTATACACAAGTGAAAGCTGTATAATATGCACGTACGAATAATATTTCTCTTCAAAGGGATACGATTGCTCAAAGTTCTGTACCTATACTATTGAAAATTCCGACTAATTATTGCTACGCGCAGTCAAAATTGGGAAGAGATTCATTTTTATTTTTCCAAGTGAAACAGCTGTGCACTACTATATTTCGTAATTTAGAGGGAACGTTTGTCTTGGCCTCTGTCAGTCAAGTGAAGTAGACTAAAATAAGATTTACTAGGAGAGCACAGGGTATACAGAGCACGCAAACAGTTTAGCATAGTATAACCATGTACAGTAGGAGTTCACTTCAGTTCAACAACACGTGCTATAACACGTATACGTTTACTACTACTCTGCCAGTTATTGCAATGTCTGTACTATTGTAGTAGTTGTAGGTTTAGTGTACTACGTATATATAGTAACACATGCTACATGCATATAGTATAGCATGAGCGGAAATATGTTTAGAAGGAAGTCTTTCTTTCTCCTTCTCTCTCTCTCTCTCTCTATCTCACTCGGTCGGTAAGTACTTTGTGTGTATGTTTCTAGAGAGAGAGAGAGAGTGAGTGCGAGAGAGTTGAGTAGGTTGAGAGTAGAAAGTAAAGTCAAGTTCAAGTCACTTTACTTTATATCGGGCCAAACGAAAGGAGCCAAGGCGAGTCAAGTCAAGTCAGCCAAGTCAGACCAGACCAGACTCACTCGACTTCTGAATGAGAGAGAGAGAGAGAGAGAGAGAGAGAGAGAAAGGAAAGGATTGCACAATGTCGAGTGCAGTCAAGTGCATGCACCAGTGCACCACGCTTACGCTTTTACGTTACTACTACCACCAGTCAGTACTACGTTACACGTTACATTACGACCTCTCCTTTACTGAGAGAGTGAGAGAGAGACTACAACTCTCAAGCTCAGTTCACTACTTCTTGTACCTCTATATACGAACCTGTATCTTGTCTCTCTATCTTCTTGCAAGTAATATAATGTGGTATAGAGAGAAACGTCTCTTCCTATTTATATAAGAGGTACCGCACACGGTCGTATATCTCTCTTTTCACCGTGTCTTCCGACATACGACACAAATTCTGAATGGAACAGAGAGTGGAAATCTACTACTCCGACATTCCTCTGCTCACTACACTAGAACAACTACCTTGTGGTACTGGATTGAATTGGATTCGATAGACTTTTATACAATTACCTACTACTGCAAGCTGAATCCTATACTTTAAATACAAGCTGTATATATTGGCAGGCAATACCGTAACAGAATGTTTAATATATACGTTTTCTATGTCAAGATCTGTAAAGCATTCTTATAGTGGCACTAATTTGGAGACTGTTGTGCAGATCAGTAAACAATCTGTTTCTCTTTCTATGTGTATGTTAAGTGCGTGTCAAGTGAACACGGGGTGTTAATGAAGATATAGTATAGTAGCTTAGCTACGCTATAGATACATAATGGTGAATAGGTTACCTGTGTTTGTGTGAATCTGAACGGCAGACGGATTACACGGTGGCTGGTTTGACTGAAGGAATGGCTCGTGCTGTCGAGACTAGACACACAGAGAGAAGTGAAGAAGTCAACTCACTTTTAGAGGTAAAAGTTTCTTTTTTGGAGGAGAGCGGAAGGGTTAGTTGTTGGAGTAGTGTAGCTCACAGTTCTGTGAGTTGTAGTTGTAGTAGATCAGATCCGGTGATGCGAATCAAGTCTGACAGAATGAATCGTAGTAGTAGTAGTAGTAGTAGTAGACTGTGGTGAATGTGTGTGTTAATACGAACAAATATACGAGAAGTATGTATGGTAGACTGTAGACTACGTGACGTTTCTTTACGCTTTACGTTCAAGTAGCAGACGAAGTAGTAGGAGCTGCTTTGCTGTACTCAGTGAGGAACAGTGAATAAGAGGAGAGATTGTACGAGGTGAACATCTCACACCGACAGTGGCAACCCGAGTAAGCTGCTCCGTGAAAATACCCGGTTACATATACACGGAGTGAGCGGTGGCGGTGGTGGTGATTGTGATGTGCGTCCTGCTGCCATCCTACTCTAGAACACAGAGCACCGGAGACTTAACCAAGAAAACCAAAGTTGGTCTGTCGACTCTCACTCACTGTACTATGTAGACGAGTGTGTACGGTACTCGCTTCACTACTACCACTTTAACACACAGTCAACATGCACAGAGCACTGCTGTTGTGGTTCGATTCAATACTACAGGCCTGACTCTAGGCAATTCAATGGGGAGATTCTTCTTCTTCTTCTGCTGCTGCTGCTGCTGCTGCCTTCTCTCACTCACTCACTCTCTCTCTCTCCAGCTCTCGTGTGTGTCTGTGGTAGTTTGAGTAGTTCAGTGAGCAGTCTCTGTGTGTATGCATGTGTGTACGTACACACAGACACACACACACTTTTTATCCTGTTACGTAAACGAAAGGAAGAGTAGTAGTGGGGAAGACCATCCAGCAGACCGAAAACTGTACACACGGAGAGACGTGAGCAGAGTCAGTCAAGTCAACTCTGTATCACACACACAAAAGCCTAGCGTTGAGTTGAGTGTTCAGTACACTTGACAGCACACACGATCCGTAGCACACAGAACAGCGTAGCTGTAGTGTAGTAAGTACCTATATGTGTGTGCACCATGTACCTTGTATTATATGCCTTAACCAACACGAGTCAAAATACGCTACTAGAGTGTGTGTTTAGTGAGCTTGTTCAGCTTGGTGGTGTTGGTGGATAGACGGTTCCGTTCTTGTTCTCTCGAGAACAACTAATACAATACTAAATGGCTCTTGTGCCTTTCTGCTGGATAAAATACTTGCAGAGAGCAGCAGTCGCTCTCTCGCTCTCTCTTCTATACTTCCAACAACGGAGAGACAGAGAGATGAGAATGAGATGCGCTTCACTTTTTTCAGCAAAAGGATAGGAATCCAGAGGAGACGATGAGCGTGAGAGAGAATTACTGTCTCATTTGCCTGAAAGAGAAGATAGGGCCGAGTGGCTGGAATATTACAAAATTATTTCCCTTTACTAGCAATACCCTCTCTGTGTGTGTTTATAATGGCTTCGGGCCTTTTATTAGTGCATGTAATGTACTTACTTACACACCCGTCTGTTTACTTATCATTCACCTTTTTTTTACTTTTAGTATGCATTTGAATTTCTCAATGTTTCTTCCTTCAGGAATCATTCCGTGTCATCTAGGTACTTTTTTATGACAATCACATTGAATTGTTGTTGTGCGGAAAAATGTTGGAAAAGAAAATATTTTTGAGGGTGGAAACAAATTGAATTGTTCAGAAGGTCATAGGACGACGTTTATTAGTTGGCATCGCATTTTAAAGTGACACTCGACGCTCGTTCATATGTACGTCTAAAGGTTTCACAGATTTATTAACTTTTGTTATCATTATATCTGATATCCAATAGTAGTCTGAATATTTGAATAATAAATAACTTGAAATTCCTTGATTTTACAGAAATTAGAAATATGATATGTTTGATTTTCCGAAAACAATTTTGATTAATTTTAGAATACTTTGCATCAGATACAAATAACCTATGTAACTTCATCATTTCATTATTATCTCTTTGTATGTTTTCGTTATTATTAAAAATATGGTAAAGTTGACTTACGTTTTGTCAGTGAATATGAAATATGATCAAATTACAAAACTTTAGAATTCAGGAGGATCTCCTCCTCCTCTGTTGGCTATCGTCCAGTAAAATCAACATTTTTACACGATTTTATCCCCAGCTGACGATTTATTTTGTGCGTACTGTGCACAGTGTACTACTCAATGCACTGCTTATGTATGCACTTACTAGCAAGTACATGTTTATATGCAGTAAGAAACTTTTTGTATTATGCATCGTATCTCTCAGTAGTCCGGTCGGTACAATCTACTCCAGAAGAGATAATCAGAGAGCAATCTACGCGAGTACCCTTTGTCGACGTTCTCTTGCAATATACCAAAAATATTAACAATGTCTTCTTTTCCCCCTCATTACACCTCATTATCATGCAAAAATTTATTTGATTGTCAGTTGCTTCAAATTGTAAGTCATTACGACGCTAAAACTTCTCATATTGATAGAAAGGCATGAGATGAGATGCTTGTATTAGATGTACATAGAAAGATAACAGAAAATATATGGTTGATGTGCTAAGGATTTACTAGACGTTTACTAATATATGACGAATGGAGAACATTATAGAATATTGGATTTAAAGCGGACTGCTTCAGCTTGATAGTCATTTGTTTATCTAAATATAATTGTGCTTATTTAATGGTATCCACAAAATTTCTTGTCCAATTTATTCATTGTCACCTAATAAAGTGATATTCAAATGATAAAACATCAAGCAAAACAAAAAAAATGTCAGTATTTAATTACAATTTACAATGAAGTGGGGAAATGAAACTGCAGATATTAATTCGGCAGTACATGTATATGTACATATATGAACCGTCGGTAGGAACTAGACTTTCTCATAATAAAAATGTTAAAAATCCAGGTTTGAACATAACACACACGCAACGACGCAACTAAGAACAGCCAAATTCTCACCCTCTATCGGAAAACGCACATGTACGTATTTAAATACCTGTGGATAACACTTAATATGGTGGTAAAAGTGACAATGAAGATTTATTGACTTTTTCACCATTACGTACGAACGAAGTCTGCAGAAAATTGTCCCTTTTTGTCTATTTTGAAGTGTGCGACTGTAGTTTAATAGTAGTATAATATATGAAAACGTACGTTTGACAATATAATTAAAAACATTCAATTCATGTATTTAAAAAGCTTAATTGACAAAAACATGGTAGCGTCACATGGCAAAGCTGTAAGATAGGGATACCTCACTTGGCGCGTACCTATATTTTGGAAAGTCTACTAATGATTTTTCTAATGTTTTACTACCTGAGCCATTTAATTTAAATCAATATACTGAAAATAAATTTAACTTATTGACTCACTTCCAAAGACGTACATATTAAAAATAACCCACAAGGTATGTTTATAGTGTCCTAATAAAATAATAAACTTGGGTGCTGGTTGTGTAAAGCCAGGTTTTAAGTGTAATAGAACAAAAACTGCAAAATATGAGCATTGATACCGGTGTCGCTTCCACAGACACAGGGTTATTCTGATTACTTCTTAGAAAAATCTCGCTAAATTATATCAATTCGATTGGTAAAGGCAAAGCCATTCTATTAAATTATTTAGTCCGTTTAAGTCATCATTCATTCGAATTATTCAGATTCTAAATTTCTAATTTATCTACTGAAACTATAAAATAACATTGTGTAATAATACGGTTTGAATTGTCTAACTAGTATTTGTACCAGGAAAAAATGCTATGAAGTCACCAGATTTAAATTAGGTAGTTCTATTCATTCTGCTACAGTGTTTGTAACATTAAAACAAGGGCTTCCTCGATGGATGCAGTGTTTTCTACACGAATTCTGGGTATTTTTATCAGTCTACTGGTCCAAAAATATCTGTAGTTTTCAAACTAAAAATTGCTTATGGAATGGAGACAGCTAGCTACACAACACAGCAGCAATGGCAAAAGAAAGTGCGATACTGAAGGTCCATAAAAAGACGTGGGAACTTTGAGATTTTTCTGAAAAGCATCCAGCAAACCAGTTTAACGGCTACTACCATTCTTTGTTTACATAAAATACTGAAAAATTTCCACAATTTCAATTACGATAAAACCCGATTTCGGAAAAGAAGCAAATTCTTACTCATAGTCAAACAAGTCAAGTACGAGTTAGGTGAGTTGAATCCTTAGTCTCACATGTTCACTATGAATATAATATGTATATATGCTGTGTTACATATTGTGTTCGTATTCGAGTTATTTATTCGAAGAAATATTATTTACTTCTTTTTTACGCATGAGTTCTTAGAGGTGGTATTAAGGCTTTAAGTTTACTTTTTAAGATTGCTGTATTGCCATTTTAAATGTGGACTTGGAGAGAATATTTATTTGTACAAAAAGCTTAAACGTAGGCAGATGATGCTTTTGTAAGTACGGTTTTGACTTAAACATAAAAAAGTATTTTGAGCTATGTAAATTATAGCTGCGTTAGAAATATTCTGTCTCCACCATCTATCCTTCTCTTGTTGTTGCGTTAAAGTTAGTTTGTTACTTTTAGTGTTATGTATATAATTATAACTTAAGCGTTTTTGCTGCCATCGTGTCGTTCCATCGAAAGTTCCTTTATATAATTGCACTTACAAGTTCTACACGGATAATTTTTTGTTCTATGTTTTATATTAGGAACGCTCCATCCCATCATCCTCTCTCTCTGCTTGTTCAATACTGAAAGTGAATGGCTGACTTTTTGGTGGATGTCGAAATGAAGATACAACCAACCAGTCTATACTGCTATGTGTATTACGCTGCACAGTATAACTCGTAATACAAATTATAAGGAGAAAAATTCAACGCATAATAAAAATAGTTCGAGGAGGACTACAAGAAAGAAGAGAGGTTAAAAAGTAGACACGACTGCTTTTGAGGTTTTAACGAATGTAAACGGACACCGCGAGTGTATGTAAGAAAAAGGAAACTTTTTTATATATTCAGAAATAACCTTTATGCAGTGACGAATAGAAACAAATAAGAAAAAGTTGCAGGGAAATGAAGAGAACTGCTGCAAGTGCAGTTGCCACAAGGGCCAGCAGACCTTCTAAAAAGAAGACTACTACTAATAATGCAACTGCCACTTCCAGCAAAAGCAGCAGCTTAATTTCACCCTATTTTAAGAAACTTCCAAGAGAGTTTTACGATAAGGATTGCTTGGAATTGTGCCAGGAATTGCTGGGCAAGGTATTGGTAAGAAAACTACCCCATGGAGAAATTCTACGAGGTGTCATCGTTGAAACGGAGGCCTACGCTGGAACAATTGACAAGGCGTCTCACTCGTACTCGGGAAAAATTACACAACGAACTCGTGCCATGTTCATGGAACCTGGAACCGCCTATGTATATTTTACCTATGGGATGTATCATTGCATGAATATCTCATCACAAGGTATTTATATGGTAAAAAATTACCCAGCCCATAGCGACCATTTTAAAATTGAAAAATCACTTTTTTTCGTCTGGCTAAAAAATTGACGATTTTTTAGCCAGTGCACAGGGGAATTTGAAATCAAATCTTTATTTATCTCTA
>JABASC010000629.1:0-35061 GCA_019776185.1 Plutomurus gul | reverse complement strand
ATTTTTAAAACTTTCAATAATTTGAAGGTGCGATGATACTCACGGACGAAAAAAACCTCTTCACATAAAAAGCTTTCAATCAATTAAACCCAATGTTGAGATTTTATTTTTGCCAATGAAAGACTTTTTTGGAAATTGAGGGAGCTAAAACTTATACTCTAATGTACTTTTATAGCACACTTTTCCTTTCCCACAATTTCTCACTTTGTTTAGCTTTGCTCACATCTTTGCTCGTATTAGTTCACGTTTTTAACTGGTGGGTGGGAGAATTAGAGTCTGAATTATGAAACCCTGGTGGTATGGACTGAGATGTACTGTATATATATATTTACTGCAAAATTCCGAGTATAATACCGCGAAAGCAATTTGCCACTGCTACTCCCATTTATTCATTCATGACACCACTCTCTGCTCACTGTAATAACAGCGTCTCCTCGGACCACCTATGATGTAGGCAAGCGAGCCCGCAGTAGACACCTAAACGCAACCCGTTTATGTTTGTATGTATGTAGATGATTGCGTGCATAATGTGCCATATACATAATATCACTCCATAACTATGCAGAAATTTCTTTGCACAGCACACATACTTTGCAAATGGAGTGCAGGATTTGTATTATATCCCAGAAGACATCGTACGGCACTTAGTGACATATTTCATGTGAGAGAAAGTACAATTTTTTCATCGTGCCATCGTACAGTATCAATTTTTTCAACATTATTGTCGGTAGGTGCGCAAAATGACTCTGGAATCCGAAACGACCAAGGAAACCAAAAGAATTCGCCATTTTCGAACCACCTTGTCAATCCGAACAGCGATCGCTTTTCTTCCTGACCCAGGATGCCAGAAGGGACACTAATTACAGTCCAAATTTGGATTTTATTTTATCTGTTTTAACAAAAATGGATTCAAATCTGGGTTTTTCCGTCAGATCAGTTAACGTCAAGAGAAATTATGACTGAATAACTAATAAGTACTGTGATGGGAAATGTAGAGGTAAATGCTGTAAAACCTTGTTGACAACTTTAGGTGACATCAAAGTTACATTTGCAACTCCATTCTTGAAATGTTGAAAAAGCTAGATTTTTGTTTAGAAATTAATTTACAGTATATTTTGATAGCACCCCTATTATTGGTAGTCCTGCGAAACGTATTTTAATTTAAATACGTAGTTCAATTGCTAGCATGCATATCGCTTACTTACTATTTATTGGATTAGCTTTTATCTAAAAAATAACTAGGTCACAATATTCATCGCCTAAAATATAGCTGACGGTGTTATCATTGATATTTTGCTCAGTATTGACATGCGAGTCCTTTTTCATCAGTTAGCGGGTGAACACTTTCCAAGGTTAAGTATTATTATTTCACTCTGTCTAGTCGTATGAGATGCAATTTATGCTGGCAGCATAACTATGACCATAGGAGAATTTTAAACGTTTTTCGTCAGCCTTAAAAGAATTGCCATGAACCGCTGATACAGTTTGTCACTCTACCCGGCAGCCACACTGAGACAATTAAGGCAAAATGAATATGTGTGCATGATGGGCGGGGTTGACGTATTTTGATGAGAAAATTGGGCTGGGGTATTTGGGGAAATGTTTGAGCACTCCCAGGACACATTAGCATAGTCTCTGTTGCACATGTGGCTAATTTAAAAGGTATATAGCCACAATAATAGTCAATTCACTTGAAGATAATTTTGTAAATACACTTTGGAATGTGACAATTAAGCTGTTGCTGATTCTGAAGCAAACGAGACAGTATTCGGTGTTCCTCCCAAAATTTGGTCTCTTAGCCACGAATTAGGATGAAAACCACTTATGCTTATTCCAAATAAAAAAATAATGCATGCATCGAAAACAATTTGATTCAAAAAATGGGCGAGATCTGTGGGTATCAGTCATCTCTCCAATTGGTACAATTTTTTTGAAAATTTGTCCTTTTGAAGTTGGTTGGCCCCAAGTATGCATTGTTGTTCGGGAGGTAGCCGAGAATGGATTGCCTGGAAAAGGCACCTGTATTCGAACGAGCTGAACTTTCATTTTTATCCCTTCTCTTCGATTTTGTAGTAGAAAGCAAATGATCCCCAACTAATCCTTTCTGAATGCGGATAGATTAATGACACATTCTACGTAACTTTGGGAATATGTATCACACTTATCTTTACCCAGATCAGCGGATTCAGCATACTGACAATGAGTATACATACAAACCAATACAGTAGTAAGTTTAAGTAAAATAATAAAGTTTTGGAGATTAAACAATCTGAACTTACGACACTCAATTTAGCAAAACCATCTCGAATGTATTTATTAGATTTGGAAAAGATGAACTTATTGAAGTTGCCACTTGATCATTTCGCAAGTTCAAGTTCCTTAATTTGCATTAGAGGAAGTGTGTTATAAATTCATGACCTTAAAAGTATTGACCTTCGCTAACCCAAAAAGAGCTTGGCATTAATTTCGACTTTTATAGAAGTGTTCCTTTACAAATGTTTTGTATCCATTCTTACGGTACGGTGCATTATTTGCATGTGTGTGTTGTAAGTATGCGTGCTGCACATCTACATAGAATACAGTCATGGAAAATTCATGATGTTAGGATTTACAAAAGTGTTTGCATTGTGCTTCTTCTGCGTATTCATGCGGCTCACATAAACATAGTAGCTCATGTGTAAAAGAGCACAATATAGATTCGAACAAAACTACGTAGCAGTAAATACCGTATATTTTATGTACAAGTATACACGATTGAACACATTGAACGAGAATTAAGTTATGCGCACCTTTCCATCTACTATTTAAATCATGTTACGTGGACATTCGAATACTTTGAGTATACTACGAAAGTTAAGTTCCATTTTTGATGATATTTCAGGGAAAACCCTTGTTAAAATACCATAGCCAGAATATTTAGATATTTATATTTACATACCTCCAAAATATTTACACTCTACTTCATCTCCTTCTACTAAATCTTTTAGTTTGTTAAACTCGTTAGCAATTTCATGGTTACCGAGTCATAAATCCTTTCGAAAAGAATTCTGTTCAGCAAAGCATAATAAATCAGTCAAGCCATGGTTAGACCACTGAAACCCTGTGCACCATTCACCTGAATCTTTACGCGTAGGAATTTTTCCATCATTCTTCTCTATTTAGAAGAAATATAGAAAACTGTTTTCTTCCATTCAGGAATATTTCCAATTTGGAATGCAAATACATACAAATGCTCAGGTTTAACCTCGGTGGAGTTCGTAGGTGTATCGCTTAAAACCGATTGGAGGTCGTGAAGTTAGTTTTGCGTCTCTAGGTGAGCTGATGTGTCGCTGCACTATAACTACATACATATCACAAATGCTTTTACATACATATATACTGTATACATGAGAAAGCATGCGCTCGTTAGTTTTTCTTCCCTTCTTTGATTTGTGTTACTCTGTAAGCAGTAAGCAAAGCACTGAACTAGCTGATGCGTACTTTTGACATGGCAGCACTTGTCTACTTATACTTAACTTACATATAATTTCAAAAACGATTCAATGGCCAGTCCTTCTTCTTTGCTTAGCACTCTGTGCTAATACACACTGTAGTATCCCGTGCCAATAGATCTCTTTCAGCCCATACAATTCACAGCAAGTCCATTGTGGACACAAGTCTACGGCTCTTTGTGCAATTCTATGGCCCACTGAAAGGGAAAACAAACGAAATTCGTATATACGATCTGTGAAAAGGAAATAGGCAAGCACAGCAAGACAAAATACAAATATTCCAGTCGAATTCTTTGCCAATACATTGGAAGTGAATGGAACCGGGGAAGTGAATTTAACTCATTTTTCTATTTGTTTCTGCAGTCAAGGCAATAGAAACTCAGACAGACCAGTCAGCCAGCAGAACGGCAGACTTACTGGTGTACGTTTTCGAGGGGAAAGCCTAAAGCAAAGCAAAAGCATTCGAATTCTCTCTGCAAGTGGGATTCTCAACTCTCCGAGTGCCTTCTACTACGACTACTCAGCAACGGAGCTCAAACACAGCCGAACCAAAAGAAAGCACATAGTGCACAAAGGACTGCTACTGCCACTACCACCAATGCCAACCTGACTGACTCGTACACTAGTAGTCACTGATACACACAGCCTCATAGCGCCCTGAGTCTCTCTCTCTCACTCACCAGTACACACACTCTACTATTACATTGCATTGTGAACTCCTACCGCTCTGCTCAAATAGTCAGTTGCGAGAGCTTCCTCTGGTCAGTTGTTTCTCGTCTCCCAATCGGTCCTGTCCTAGTCTGTCCTGCCCTTTCTCTGATTGACTGACTGTATCGTCGTCGTCATTCCATTCTCACACCTGCTACTATCTATACAACCACTACACACCCACTTAACCATTTATACATTCCTTAGGGAGTGAAGGTCTTTGACTGTGTCTTGTCTTGGACTGATACGTCTCTGTCTCTACCTGTCGATTCATTCATTCATTTTGTGCAAATGAAATAAAGCCTTACCACAAATACGGTGAAAGTCATTCGAGGAGAAAGTGCTTCTGCGAAAAACGAAATCTAATATACCGTTTGAATCAAATTGATTTGATTACGAGCAACCGCTTTGTGTATGCAATACATCTTGTTGTAACACAATCTCACACAAGAAATATTACATAGAAAAGTAAATTACATATACTTTTGATCGTATCACGACATAATACTTGTACTCGCAGTTGCAACTACAAGAGAATTGTTTGTGGGTGGGATTCAGCAGCAAAGAAAAAGGAAAGGTCTTGGAAAACGAGTGCAGTTCCACCACCACAATCACTGAAGCATTTATTGCACACACAAAGTTCTCAGTACATTGCACGAGTACTTCTGCTTCTTCAGCACCGGGGCTCTCACTCAGCACACGAAGAGAGAACAACGCAAAAAAAGCAACATAAGAAATAAGACTCGACTCGGATTCCGTGCGAACCATAACGGTAATTGAGCTCACATTAGCTCATGAGTCTATTTTATTGTAGTAGAACGTTCTGCCGGTTGACTCGGCTCGGCTCGAACCAATGATCCTGATGAGGTTGGTGAAAGGAGAGGAAAAGAAAGTCTTTTATCTAATGTTATGTATGTATATATGTACTTGTAGTCCCGCCACTACTAAAACATACTAAAATGTATGTTATGTAATGCAATACAATGTAACATGAGATAAGTTAGGGTAACTTAATCTACTCTAATGTAATGTAACATAGGTAGCTATGGTCCGGCCTCTCTCTTCGCCCTCCCTAACAAACCGTGGCGTGCTGACGAAGGTAACCTACTTATTTACCAAAGAATTGGAAGTGAGAGTTCTTAGCTTTACTGTTCTTCTCTTGAGTTGACTGAATTGAATTGGGTTCATCCCCGTCTTTCCTTCATTTCCTCAAAGTGCATAAAGGTCCAACTTTATTCTCTTCTCTGTCTTGATCTTTTTCCTCACGGCTCTTCTCCATTCTCTCGCTTCTCTCTGTTCTCTCTCTCTCTCTCTCTCTCTATGGGTTCTTCTTTCAACTTCCTTATTTGCTGGCAGGACTTGTCTGGTCCACTTCATCCACAATTTCATTTATCCCCAGAAGCCATAGTACCTAAGTATCAAGTCCTACTACACGTCTTCAAGTAGCACTGTGTAATGTACAATAAGGGAAAGCATTGAGCATCGCAGGGCAATTCACTTAGTGGCTCTGGTGCTAGTAGCAGACCAAATGTGGACTGTATTATAGTTGGGTCCTGTTTGGTCGACTTGCCAGTCTCTTTCAATTATTCTCTCCGTTTGCCAAACAATCAACAACTGAAACAAGCAGTTATCTCGCTATAAATAAATCAGGCTTACGACGTCGCCGTTCTCTGCTATACATAGCTCCACTATTGGAATAGTGTCTATGTCCACAGGTTAAGTGTCTACAGAATTTTAGCCTAGGTAGAGTGTGTAGACACGTAACAAAGACCTGTGTTTTATAGTGTACATTAATATTGAAGAGTGAGAGAGAGAGAGGGAGGGCCACTAGGAAAACCTAACAATAAAACACGCTTGAATTATAAGTATTATAGTAATTACGCTTTCTCTCGCCCATTATTTTATTCTCTGGGCTACGATTGCTGTTACATATTCTAGTGGATTCTATATTGAACGTACAACATCTCAATCTATTTATATCTGGCTGTTGTTCCAATGTGGCTATGATGTATAATTACATTAATTACAGCTACCTTTCCCTCTCAAGATGATAAATTTTCAAGGATGATTACTTAGTGCGCTGCTGGATGCTGAAATGAGATGTGTCTTAATTGTTTGCATACTAATGGATCACGTTTTATCAAAGCGTGCCGCTCGCGAGCACTTCTATAGGCTTTCTATGCACCAGAAGGTTTTTAGGGATATTGATTCTTGTAATTGTGGGCTGGGAAAATAAATTCGAGGTGTAATTTATGTGACGTTAGAGGAGGGTGGATTCCGCGTAAATATTCGGCGTACTGTGTTTATATTTTAGTACTAATATTAAACATACAGGTAACTAAATTGTTCAGTGTGTTCATCTGCAAAAATTTCAACTTGGGGTGAGGTAATACTCGCACGTACGTACAAAATTGCGTTGATAATAATCCAAATGGTAGATTGCGCCTAAACAAATGAGGTTTTAGCTCTTATTAATCATTCAGTCGGTTGAGTGGAGGCGTAGCGTCTCATTCATCATTTCCTTGTCTGTCACTTTGTTTATACGTCAAACCCAATAAAGGGTTTAGAAAATGAATAACAGCAAAGACCTCTGACAAGTAAAAAAAAATAGACCTTGATGTTCTATACTGTAAAATAGCAAAGAGAGTAATATTTTATTTTATAAGTGCTTGAATAGTCTCGAGCACAATGTTATGCATTTTTGATGATATGTTGTTTCCCTATCCGCCGCAACACAGTATACTTTCTTTTAAAGTCTGTCAGTTCAGCTCAACATTCAGGATTAAACTCGTGCAGACTGACTGAAATATTATGAATCACATTAGACCTGTGCTCATGCTTCTAGAAAATTAGAAATCAACGATGCACATGATTCTGTGGACAGGTTGGAGTTAATGCGTGGTGTGTGTGTTTCTATAATACATATTGTATTTATAATGTGTAAAAATGCATAAATTTACTCATGCCAGCAAACAAGGTAGAAACAACTTTATTCTAATATCCGGAACTAATTATTGTATAAGGGAAAGTACAACCACACATATCACTTAAAATTTGATAACAGTTTCATTTTTCTATCGCTTACCCAAACTTTCCGTAAGCCTTTTTTTTCACTGTAATTTAGTTATTAAAATAAAAGCTGGTAAATTGGTTTCGCGTGAAAAGAAGAACACACGCAGTGTATTTACTTCACATAAAAGTAAGTATGTCCGTCTATAATGATCATGTAGCGACTACTGGTGAGTTCTCGGTATTAGTAGTCTGTCGCCGGGTCTGGCCTGTGTAAATAAATGTAAAGAGGTACTGTAAATACACGAGAGCTGAATTGGTCGTACCGTTGTTGCTTGCTTGTAAGTGTGGTGGCCACCAGAATTGAATGCATGCATTTGTGCTTACTTGGACAAAGAAGAAAGGTAAAGGTGAAGTGAATTGGGCGATTGATAAGGTTTTGGCTTTCTGATAGATATGTTAGCGATATGAGAGAATGGAAGGCGGTCGCTTTTGTTTGTCCCCTGTTTGTGCAAGTGAACCTCTTTCTTTTTCTCTCTCTCTCTCTGCTGTGTAGCTATCCTTAATAATGTAATCATGATGTGTAGCGTTGACTAGTTTTCTGCTGTACACAATGAATGCAGCAGCAGCACCTGGAATCGTGCATTACACGGCCAGTTTGCTGCACTAGCAGAATAGTACTGATTGTGTCTTAGAATAGCTTGAATAGGTTATTCCCCGAATCGGTAGCAGGTAGTAGCAGCCGAATAAGTGAAATGAACTATAGCCGACCTAATAGCTAGTTAGGCATTCATTTACAGTTTCGTGTTGATAAAAGGAGGTACGTTTACATCATTCTGCTCCTATTGACTGGTAGTCCTGCTGGCTTTTGTAAAGAAAGTATTCCACATACGACTGGAGGTAGACAGTCGACAGAACTCTGTTCTATGGTACACTTTGAGCTGAATTGGTGAATACCTTTCCATCAGGCAATATTGTATACGGTATACATTACTCTGTCGGACTGACTGAGTGAGTGCATACTACTTGTGTCGATGTCTCCTCAAGTATGAGAAGTACAATGTTATGTGAGTTACTGGTTTGGTTATAACAGCTTGAAATTTCATGGGTCACTCCATTCTATTGGCGTTTTCTGTAGAAGAAACTTCACGTAGCTAAAATACACGTTGTTATATTCTATAAGTACGTAGTAGGAACGCAGAGTTAAACGTAACGGGTGCTCATTCATAAGAAGTAGAGGAAATCCAGTTTTCGGCCAACTTTATGGGGAAGTCGGCAGGAGAAAGCGAGTGAAGTTACATAAAAAGTTGTTTGTTGCATAATTTGGGAGATTGTTCTCTGCACAGATTACAGAACTTTCCACAATATTGTTTTCTTTTGTTGTTTTTATCCTCGCAGTGTAAATATTACTATATATATACTGTCGTAAACATGTTTAAGAAGATGAAGGATTTCGTGCAGCAATTTAGTCCGGTAAGATGTTCTGAAAGTCCATTGGACGGGATTCCTTAACATTTTCTGTAGTCGTTTCGTGCTCTCAGTTTAGACGTAATATTTGTGGTGTACCGTAAATCGCGCTAATATTCCAAATTTTCCTAGTAACTTGTAAATAGTGATGTAAAATAAAATAAAGTATGCTCGAGGAGTGGGTCTGACGACTTGGTATTTTGTTTGTGAAGTAAGTAATTACTGGAGTGAAAGTGCGACGGTGACGAGGAGGTCGATTAGGAGCCGTGAGAGGATCAAACAATTTGCTGTAGGTAATGATTAACATGAATCTAACTCAGATCCGTCTTTTAAACCCACAGAAAAAAATGGCAGCGGCGACAATGACGAGTAGTCCCTCCCAACAGTCGATCAAAGTGAACGTGGAGAAGTGTGCCAACTTTATGCGGCAATTTCGTGACCCCCAAAGTCGAGAACTCAAGAAATTGACAGCCAACCAGTTTATGGAGGTGTGGAGCCATTATGACAAGGACGGTGAGAATTAAATTATAATCGAATTATTCTCTTATAAATATTTATTTAGAATTTGAGACGGCTGTAACATAGTGATATCGTGTGATAGACACTAATTAGTCAATAACACGCCTCTTGGTCTTTGCTTTCTTTATGACACTTTGTTTTATCCGTAAATCTTTAATATAAATAAATAATCAGTAGCGTTGCACTTTCATACTTTCACTACTTTTACCAGTGAAATGCTTCATAATCATTTTAGCTTAGCTATTAGGACTATCAACTTGGTTAGTACGTTGCACGACTAGGAGCAGTAATAAAACTGAATCTAGCTCGAGGTCACATTCTATCGCATTACATTCTCATGTAGTTCACTGTACGTAATTAAATGTTCCAATGTGACACTGTACTATCTGTTATTGAACTGTGTGGTGGAGAAAGTAGAGTGGATTGGAGTAGATAAGGCCGTCCTTGTAATTGACGTTCCCTGACTCAAGTTTTTTGTCGTTCCGAATGTAAACAGAGCGCGAATCATTCAATGTTCATTCTCTTAGTTCTGATGGCTTTCCTCCAATGCTCCTAGCCGCCACTTTATCACAGTTATTACACCTTCTCTTGTCAAATTACTTTCTCCACTACTCTACTCATTGTGCTGTAACTTCCAGACCCGCAGGAATAATTAATTTAACAGATCATTCACTTATTTGAGTCCTTCCTCTTTTGTAGCTTTTGAGAGAATAATAATTTACGCTAATTAATGCTGCATTCAAATTAATTAACTGTATATTTTACTAAAAGATGAATAAACTTTTGAATGAATTTCGATTTAAATTGAAAGATGACTTTCGATCGATAACTTTTTGTTCCGCTAAAATGTGATACTGTTTGTAGAGCATACAATATTTAGAGTTAGTACCTTACGACTTTAAAGAATTAAGATTAAAACTGTATAGTTAAGCTGTTTAGTGTTGATAACTTCATTAAAAGTTGGCGGATGCCCAACTGATAGCAGACTTTCATTTAATTAAGATTGGTTACATAGATTAGAAAAAGAAGATATGAGATGAACGTATGACTTTTCCCTTGCAGCAAATGGTTACATCGAGGGAACGGAATTGGATGGCTTTCTCCGTGAGTTCGTTGCGAGTGTCAACATGGCTGATACGGGGCCTGAAGTGAGTTCGACAATCCTCTTTCATTCTCTTTTATGATTAAGAATTGTAGTGAATAAACTTTTACTGCGTTTACTCTTACGTAAGGTTAAAAATAGTTTGTTTAATAATAGAATCCGACCTTTGGTTTTATATGACCCATAATACAATATGAATGATCCATGATAAATTCATGCAAGTATAAGAACACATTGCCATCGTTAAATTGCTTTACCAGACGATGTACCCCAACTATTATTTACAGCTTCTTAGAAGTAGAATCAATGAAATACATTCAGGTTATTTACCCACACTACACCTAATTGTTGCTCACTATTTTCCAAGGTTTCACGCTTTCTGAATTTCATGAGACCGGCCGGACCCGATGAGGTTGAACGTTTGAATCCACTTACTTTCACAGACTACATAGATTATGCATTAACTCTAAAAGCGCAACTGAATGTTTTCAGTTTCAATATTGTGGGACATAATGGCTACAGAAATTCGTAACCATTCATTTACATTTGATACTGTAACTTTACTCCTGTTATTCCTAAATACAATCAAATTTTACGTTAAAAAAAACTACCGCCATTATTCCCATAAATTGTAAATTTGGTTCGCATCTAGAGTTAATACGCACTTGAATGTTCGCACTAACAGCGTGATTTTCTTTTTTCAATTTACAAAAAGTAGTAATTTCAAAATTGACATTGTTTGGGAACTTTTCAATTGTAGTCTCTTAAACTAAACACTGTAATAATAAACTACGTATTCCATTGTTTGAATTGTCTGCATATGACCACTAATTATTGTCAGTAGTCATTCTAATCGATTTTAGTTGCCTGCCGTAAGCCTATCTAATATTGGAAATGAAACAGAGCATAACGAGTATTTACTATACGTAGTGTGTGTGTGTATATTATGTAAGTAGTTAGTCAAACAAGAAAGCCATACTACACGTGACCTTACTTAGCTTTTATTTACTGAATGTATTTGTTATTATTGCTCACTAAAGTTGGAATGGAGGTGAATCGACTGTGTACCTTTTGTCTTATGCTTGTACGTACATCTAGACAGTAGGCTACTTGAATGAGGATGGAGTAGCAGGTGCCTAAGCACTACTTAATCTAACAGTACTACAGTATGAGAGATATTATCTTTCTCCTTCTCTGTATGTACAATAATTCGAAATATTTTGAGTGTCAATCGAATTGACTGGATACTAACTTACTTAGTGGTGACAAGTCTGTAGTCTGCATGTCCAACTAATGCATTTATGTGGTTTCCCTTGAATTTTCTTGACAGGTTGTTTCGGATGCAATGCTGGCCGAGCTGAAGCAATGCTTTATGGAGGCATATGATGATAACCGTGATGGCAAGATAGACATCCGTGAGGTGTGTGCATTTTTTATTACTTTTGTATATATTCTATGTACTACATACTAGAAGTATGTATTTGCACGCTTCACTGCTGTAAATCGTTTCCCCAAACTACTACATAGATTTAGCCTATACCCTGGAGAATCAGTTGTGCAAACTTATCTCCTGCGAAAAAGAAAAACCATGTAGATCCATATATATATTTATTTATATTCTCTGTCGATGTGCGATGGAAGCCGTATTGGCAATCACAAAGTTACTCTCACAATCAGTCCCGAACCGTGTGCATACAAATATAACGTAACAACGTGTAATGTCTGGAAGCAGTTTTCAGTTTTCCATTTGTAGCTGTAGGGAAGTTTTCGCTGTGCAATATTATTTTCCATCAGTAATACACGGGTTCTGTATCGACGACGGTTTCCTTGATGTGTCAGTCTAAAGTTGTGAACACTGGGTGGCTACCAGGATGTCTTTTAGTAATATTGACTTTTCCCTTATTCCGTCTTTACAATTTTCCCTTAGTTTGACGCTGAATTTCTATCTTGCTGTGTGTACTCTCTTCCGACGTATTTTTCTTATATTCAATCCACTTCACTTTGACGATAAGCCTTGCATGGAGTACAGAGACGTTGTCATCCCGGCGCACAAATAGTCTAGTTGATTCCCACTCCTGTTTCTCCATACAAAGAATGTTTAGCAGTGATCTGGTTGAATAAAGAGAGAGTCTGCCATAGGAAAGTTCCGCCACCAACCGCCGCCACCTCTTCTTCCCGGTCACAGTCCGTATCCATCAATAATCCGGCTACATAGCAGCAGCATCTAAAGAGAGCACACACTCACGAATGCAAAGTTGCTTTTGTGTCTAGTTTTCAGTTCTTCTTACTTTTGTAGTCATCCTTGCCACTTATTTCCCCAAGAATCCTTCTAAGTACGTTTCAAGTAGAGTGGAAAAGGAAGAGAGGCAGAGAAACTGAAGATCCTCTTGAATGACTCCGTCTTTGCCAACTATTCCATTCTTCTTTCATCTCGGATTTCATTCTAGTGAGGTTTTCAAGGGCAAGTATCCGTCTGCATACATCAACTACGAGCTTGTACTGCACTACTGTAACATACAAAGGTTTGCTCAGCCATAGACATTTTAAATGTAGGTATATGATTTTGTATTACCTTTTGAAAATGCGATGTAAAAGAGTTTTCCAATCATCGCGAGGAAAAACTTTCTTTGGGCATTTATTTGATGTTTGTCTGATTCACTGGTTCGTGGGCGTTCCACGAAATTATCATTGAAACGGATATTTATCAGCTTTCACTCTTGTTCGTTGTGTCGGAGGTTTCCTTGACCGACTTCCCCCACGGCTTCCAGTGTACTACACGTCCCTAGACTTCTTGTGTAAACCATTCATTTCTTTTTATTATTGTCGTTTCCAATTACCTTTCCCCATTGAGCTAACAAAACCCATACAAATCGAATTAATATATCTGCTATTCATGTCAAATTGGATATTGGAGTATCCAGCCAGTTTGTAAACAGAAAATTGTGTTTCCCAACCGAAATCAATATATCTAATAGCTTAGAACAATGACACATACATTGCATAATATCAAAACTGTCGTTACTGCCTTTGGGTGTAGTATGAAACTGACATGTAGCTCTTGGGTTTAATGATAATTGGTGAAAAATTGGACGAATGAAGTCATAACAAAAATATCACTTGGTGAAAGATATGAGTGCCATTAATTTAATTTTGTAACCCAATTCCTGGGCGCAATAAATTTATGATGGATAGGTACAGAGAAAATGCCTGCCTGTCGTAAAGTACATAAGCCTATTGTAATCATTCCATTTAATCATGCTGAAATTCCGAAAATATCATGTCGTGTATTTAATTTGCGTGACATTCATTAACTCATGAATAAACATAAAGACTTGCCTCATTTATCAAAAATTCTCCCCTTAATAGTACGTTCAAATTAGCCATTTAAATATTTTGTGTTAAAGTCAGTTGTAGTTGGTTGTGAGATTATCAATCAATCATGAGGTAAATAGTTAAAATGTAAATCCTTCATCGGGCTCCGCCTCCCATCACAACCGTAAATTTCCGTAATTATACCTGCTTATCCACATCGGCAAAATTTGCTTAATTGGTAAAATTCCGTGCATTTAAGTGCTTTTTCTCGAATTAAAAATAAACAAGGTTTTCACTAATATTTTGGAACATTTTTTGTGATTTTCTAGCTTGCCCAGCTCCTGCCTATGGAAGAGAACTTTCTCTTGCTCTTTCGCTTTGATAATCCTCTTGAGTCCAGCGTGGAATTCATGAAGGTAAGAAAATTGAATTATTTGCTTACGTTAGATAAGTTACGAACTTGCATTGTACTTACACACCAAGGTCGTATCAATGATTTACGCTACGGTGTCTTGATGTCCCTTAATAACCAGAAGCTCGATAGGAGCCACGGAGCAAACTAAAATTCTTCGAATGTAGTAAATACTTTATTTGGAGATGCCATATATTCGGTAGTTGCTGTGAGTGAGAATCGTAACAATGTTGGAATTGAGTTTGATTATGTGTATGTTCATCCATTTTAATTAATTATAATGCTATTATCGAAAGAAGTTACTTGAAGTAATGGAAGGAGTCCACGGCCAAGACTCCTATTATATTACCACGATGCGCTTGTCAAACTTTCCTTTGGCCTGAAAGCAAACTTCTCGCTAAGGCCCTTAAATCTTCGTTTTCCCCGAGTGGTCCCAGCAGGAAAAATGCCTCGTCCAATGTGACAACGAGCTCCCTACGATTATGGGGAAGGTCGTTGTTCCCTTATAGCCTCCGGCAATTCTACTTTCTGTTTCTTTGTATCATTACTTGAGGGCGTCCACCTTTGCATTTTCAGTAGTTTTCCTGTGGTATTCGGGAATAATGCGATGAATTTTACTTTGGGTCGCCCTAAGCTTCCGTGCGATGTCTCGTTGTCTAGGCGGGTCACAAGGTCAACTTTCCTAAAAATTCCAAAATTCTGGTTTGCTGGGTGGGGTTCTCATTCCTGTTTGTTTAATCCCAGTGTTCTTTTCCTTCACGATTCAAAAATGGTGCTTCAACCTAGACCTAACGGGTTTTTCCCTCTGGGTGTGCTTTACTTTTGCACTATCACTCTTGCCAGCTCTGGAAAGTGTTCTCTAATTTCTTAACTAAATCTTGAATAGCTACGCTCTAAAACACTACTTCTGTATACGCGCTACGTTGTGTCGTTCACGCTACACTATTAGCAGGAATAGTGCAGCCTGTCGTGAATCACTCTCTGTATTTATTTCAATTTCAGACGCCTTATTATAAAAATTTTCAGGTGTTTCCTGATTTATGAGAGTGATTTAAGCCTAAAGGTGAAGCTATGGCGTAGTAGTCCCAAGTTCTTAATCCTATTACTTCGGCTTTAGTCACCGGACCCCATTAAATACATATATTTGCTTACCGAGATGTCAACAACGAATGTTACATACATCTACTAGCAATGCAGCCGGATAAGCTCTTTCCTCTAGTATGTATACTTCGAATGTTCATAAATACACACACATATATTGCAATGGGCAAACTATTTCGTTTCACTTTTACTCTGGGGGCTAAATTTTGCACGTGCTTGAATTTTCCTGCAAGAGTGTAAAACGCTCAATTCCCTTTGGTTTCAGCTGACAGTTAGTATCTCATTAAATTTTCATCTACTCGCATTTCAGACTTTCAGCTAATTTTCTGAAGTTCACATGTCGTCCATCGTACATTCTACACCACACGCACGTGTACATCGCGTACACGTCGCCGAGCCGCTCAAGCGATCTACACTTTCAAAATGTTCAAAATCCGACTGAAACAGTAAAATCATTTTTTAGATTGTGTTTTATGTATTCGGCTGACCATTTAATATTTTCCCGTAACTGATAGCTCCATTAAAACACTTACAACAATAAATAATCATGTTCACCAAATACTAGTAGAAGAACGGTCTTGAAGGCCGCTTTTGTTGAAAATTGTTGTTTTAAGAATGGTTTGTGTGGACAGAAAATACGAATGTGAATCCTACGTGTGTCCTTGCTATGATGTCCTTGGTGTACTGTACTTTCTTGTATCTCTCGTTGTAATGTCACATTATATAACAATTTATTCCTTTTATGAGAAAAAGTTGTTTTCACTGTACAACCCTGCCATTCTAGGAAACGAATGACAGTAAAGAATCAGCCTTTCCAAAAAAAAATCTTTTTATTAATGGTAGTACTCGATGTACTACTCTAAAGTACATGTAGTGCAGTTTATATTTAAAAGTACATTGTTTACATTTCCCCGTTTCTGTTTTTCTTCCGACTACAGAAATTCTTACACAGTAACAGAATCTTCTTATTTTTTCATTTGTGACATTTGTCTTGTTTTTGGTGGAAACGACGGTTGAAAAATGTAGAGATTGTTGTTTTTGAGAGGGCCATTATTTCCTTAATGCTTGCGTTATACTCTGGTCATTTACGCAGTCGAATTTATTTCCTAGAGAGCGGTAAGCACGTACTAAAAAAATGAATGCCTGCCATGTGCCCTCCTTTGAAGATTAAACAGCAAAATAAATAAAATGATCTATGTATGACATGGCCGTACTAAAAACGATGTAAAGGATGTACCGTGGCTTAAGTAGAACAACATTGAGCAGCAGAGAAAGTTTCTCCAAGCTTTTTCCCAGACTATTCAGAGCAGCATCATTAGACTACAGATTCTGTGTGCAAACGCTTAGGTTGCTCGGTTTTACAACTGCATTATCTGCAAAACTCACATTTGTGCGTTGTAGCTACAGCAGCCACAGAATCCAAACCCCAGCACATATTTACACAATGGTATTGGAGGATCCACTGTACATACAAAGAGAGAGAAAAGTGAATTTGGGGCTTGTGTTTTAGCGTTGTCGGTTTCTGTAATACAAAATATACAAATGTGCATGTCAAAGGCTTCGAGTAACATACGACATACATCATACATTTAAAAGATAAATTTTACCCAAGCTCTCATATTTATCTGAATGGAGGTCTTGCATTTTTATATTCTCGTAACGTGAATCTAATTGAGCTTTCTCTCCACCATTGTTTTCTGTGGCGTGACTATTTTATGTACAAATGTGGTTTGCAGAGAGAGCATTCAATTTATAGCGAGGAGAGACATCGCGCCGGTAGTTATTTCATTAGTTGTAATCTTCTCCAAGGTTAAACTCACACAGTACACTGGACTTATCGTATTCAAGAGACGATAAAATACATCTGTGGTTGTAAGCTGATTGTTATGGTATTTACTTTCAGATTTGGAGAGAATATGACACAGACAACAGCGGCTTCATTGAAGCGGATGAATTGAAGGTAAGACTCTAATTCCTAATACACGTACACGTCAATGTAATGTATAAATATTAACACATTGGTTGTTCAAATATTTGCAGTCTCACCATTTGTATCTTATTTAAAGCATTGCACTGGCCTTTATTTCGGTTTCGGTTATATTACTTTATAAGAGTACCCACATGCATTTAAGTATGCTTGCCCCACACGACTAAAATTGCAAACAAAGTGATATTAGTATTCTAGTAAGAAGTCATTCGTTCATTATTTTTTTGATTTATTACCCTGAAACCACGACTAAAACATTTACGGTCTCGGGCAATGAAGTAACAACCTCTATCTTTAATTAGTATTCTGGAAGTAGTGCCATAAGTCGTCTCAACCCTTTAGTACTAAAATGGAAGAAATGTTATTCCACCATTTAATTTGTGTATAAACTTTCTGTGCATTTCAGAACTTTCTGCGAGATTTATTGAGAGAAGCGAAAAAAATAAATGAAGTATCGGAGGACAAACTAATTGAGTACACAGACACTATGGTGAGATATTAATTTAATTAGCATAGACTTAAATGACTTTACATTTCATGTTGCTACACTAAAAGCAAAATTATGTTGATAAAAGTTAATGTCCAGTTCTGTACAACTTTGACTTTTAATTCACGCTGCTGTGTTAACCAGTTAAATGTGTTTGATGCGAACAGAGACGGAAAAATTTCTCTTTCTGAAATGGCCAAGTAAGTACCCCATTAATGTACAAATCACGTATAATTTTGATTACACTCTGTAGCACGAAAATTCAGCGTTGCAATTTCACGCAAAATTTATGGTGGGTTTGTTGGGTGTGATGTGATTGCGAGCGTGATTCGCGCTGCTTTCACATTCTGCCAACATACACTTAGAGATTATAATTTCACGTAACAACTGTCATAAAAGGACTGTAAAAGCGCACATATTCACGGCTGCATTCGTACCGTCATAAAGTTTGTGAACGAATCACAAGCAGAGAGAAACACTGATTTGTAAGCCCACGGTAGATTGTTTAGGTTCTTATGAACGTAAATCTCACTTTCCCAAATCTGTCTTTTTGTCTATTCCACTCCTGAAGTAAGCGTGTAATAACTAAGCCTTAAAAAGCACCAGTTACATGGTCAAGCATAACTCTGTTTGCATAGACAGTCGAGTCAGGGAATCTAATACACAGGGGCATTAATGCTGATTTGTTTTCCTTGTTGCAGAGGTACACAATAATATCTGGTTTTCGGTTTACGTTTAAAATATCTAATTACATTCCTGTTCGTTTGCAGTTAACCACCGTGTAGTTCATGAAATTTTCACTTTACCTATTAGTAGATCGGATGACGGAAAACCAAGCACTTTAGTTTTAACCAGCGAAAATATTAGGTCCCTGCCGCACTTGATTAGTCAAGGAAACCAAATAGGACACAAGCTGCACCATCACTCAGAGAGCTAAAATTATAGTAACGCATTAACATGAGGTTCTTGCAAATTGGGTAGAGACGACTACTAATGGGGAATAGTGTGCCTACTTGAAATTGTTGGTCACCCCGTAGTATTTCAATTTGTTTAAATCTAGATGAGAGCTAAGCAACCTCCTCTTTGATGTAGAGGCGAGTTTCAATGATGTTTTTCATTATGAATGCTCTCACTCCCACGTAATTTGTAGTACAAGTGCGGCAGAGGTATGTAGCCGTGCGTACTTGAATTAATTGAAAGCATAGCTCAAATCTAGACAGCCATCTCATTTTATATGCATTAGGTGGGTGTCGTTGTCGTTAGTAATCTGACTCTGAGCTCAGTTCTGCACAAATCAAACCCATTCAATCGTACACACGATGTAATCTATGTGCAATACAAAGATACTCAATATAGTTAATTATAATATGTACATATGCACGGTGGGATATTCCAGACTGTGTCGTAGCTTATTATAGTAATCATTCTACAGAACTCTTAATACTTAATTGCAAGAAAGTTATAAGAAATGGCATGATTTTCCCCTAACTTTCCCCACAGAACAATTCCAAAATTAGATTCAATAATATATTCCATTAAATCGTTCCTGTTCTAAATGCTATCTGCAAATAACGAAGTTTCATTACGGACAGTTTAATATTCGATTAAAATTCTTGAAATTCGTGATTAAATTCCAATCGAGGTTTTGTAAGTTTCCTAAATATTCACTTCAGGGGATTTAATTAATCTCGGGTAAAGTTATTCGAATTTGCCTGTACATAGATATGACATCAGGTTCACATCATGAGCTTTTAGTATTCAATACGCATAAAGTTTGATCTAGAGTTCGCGCACATAATTTATTTAATTCGGATANTGTACATAGATATGACATCAGGTTCACATCATGAGCTTTTAGTATTCAATACGCATAAAGTTTGATCTAGAGTTCGCGCACATAATTTATTTAATTCGGATAGGTAGTTTTATTCGTTATTCAAAATTGGTAGGTTTTGTGAGACTTTGTTCAGCTTGGTAAAGGTACTTATACTGTTACTTTGTCGTTTCCACGATTAAAGCGGCGGGTACTGTTAAAACTGTACGTGACCTTGCAACTTGCACCCTTATAATCATTTTACGAACTTATCATTCCCTTTGCTTTGTAAAATTGAGTAGTCTCTTTCTCTCAATCATAATTTAGTAAACAGCATATCATTCTTATTCATTTCACAACAATGATATGGACAACTAATAAAATATTTTATGTGCTCTTTTGTACCATTTAAATGTTTTGATATTCGGGGAATTTATGGCTTGGAAATGGAATGGAAGGGTTAATGTAAACCAGTGGTTGTACACGTAGAGATACTAAATGCTGCCAAGTATTTGTAACATGGATATTTAAACGATTGCCCGCGGTGCTCTGTTTACATTGACCGCTTGCATAAATTTGTAACTAGGTTGACTTTTTTTACATAGAATTTCATCATGAAAATCAAAATGCTAATATTTACTTTTCTTAAAATTACCCATTTTAGATTACTGCCAGTGAAGGAGAATTTCCTTTGTAGGCAAGTCTTCAAAGTAAGTGAGGTACAAATTGAATTTTTCCGAAATATTGTGTTGTCCGTTCTCGTCTTGTACACTAAAAATAAGTTTGTATTCTTACATAACCACATTTTCTCACCAAAATACATTTATTGCACTTTTCTCCACATTCTTATTCCTATCACACATTACTTAAGCAATTAAAATACAGTACACGAGTATCAGAATGGCATCTTTGTAATGGTAAAGCGGGCTACATTTATAGCAGTTACTATAAGAAAAAGGTGCACAAAATATTCTTGGCAAACTAAATCCTAGCATTTGACATACATAATATGTATACATAGCGGTTTAAAGGAATGGTGAATTCCTTTATTTATAGTTATCGATTGTCACTTAAATATGGTTGAACTGCTAGCTTTTCCAGCACTATCTTTCCTAGAAAGACGCATAAATATTAGAATGCCTACTCGAAACAAAATTCACTCACTATCAGTTAGTTGGCTTACATTGCAAACTGCAATTAAGTATTCTCTGCTGTTTGGATTTAATATTGAGCGTGTCAACTTTCTTACAATGTAGGATCATGCATAATTGTAGATGGTAGATGTATAATTAAAAATACTGTACGAATGAGAAACTTTCCCACATGTAAAAATCAAGCAAAACTTTCGGGTGGTGGGAGTGAACATTACCTAAGTTATAGATAATATAGCTTATTTTCACTCTCTCATACATTATGCAAACAAAGACAAAAGCACATACCAATGTAAACTTAAACTTTGATTGATTTTCCTAAAAGACACATTATCAATTTTGTGGAGGAGAAAAGTAGAACGAAACCAGAGTAGACAAAAACCGATGATGACGTTGAATGGCTTTATACGAAAACATTGTCAACCATTAATAATGTCAACAAAGACAGGCAATACTCATAAAACGCATTCAATCAGATCAGTACCTAAACTGATTTTTGCGCAGAATCCAATTGTCTATCTTTGAAAAGCTACAGTGCTACCAGGAAATACTGTTAGTTGTTATTGGTATTAGTAGCTAACCTGCATTTCCAATAGCTACGCCCTTTTATTACAAATCCATACTCACCATGCTGTCAATATGTCTGCCTACTTTCACCTGTAGGCATTTCAAAAGAATGCGTATGACATAAGTACGATCATTCATTGTACTTTTCTGACTCTAACTAAATAAGACTTTCTCTTCTACTTTTCCGGGAAGTGAAGGGAAATTACGTAGCCATATATGTGAATGGAAATCATTTCTGCCTTACTGACACCGAATGTAGAAAAAACTACTCAACAGAAGATGTAGCATATCTATTATATTGTCAGCATGTCAGCAGCCATGGTAGCACCTACTGATACGGAATCTCTTTGTATTTCCCCAACTCTGCAATGCAGTAGTACGAAATTCGTGCTACTCGCGAGTCAGAATAAGTCTTGTATTTACTGTCAACTGTCTGTATGCACAAAAGTACTATGTATATACTACACACTGAAAAGAAAGTAAACAAGATATGTATCTGTCCACTTTTTGTCAGTCAGAGTTGTGTAGAATATTTTATGATACTATACACAACAATTTTTCATTCGTCTCTCAAAATACCCTCCAACCATAAAGTCTATATAGTAAATTTTCTTTGTATCCATTCAGAAGAACTTGAAAGAATTGAATCAGACATTTCATTTGAGTTCAGCTCTGTTCAATGTTGTTTCTCAGTCTTGCTTTGTATGGCCTTATCTATTGACAGTGCAGATTTTTTTGTGAAGACCTGTTCTCAATACATACACTGTGTGCTGTGTATACATACGTGAGAGGAGTAAGAAAGTTGTTGTAAAGCTTTTCAAATAATTTATTCGACTTTCTTTGTTCAATTACTGCAGATTGAGGCTACGATAGACAAAAGAAATGCCATTGGAATTTCAAGCAAGTATGTGCTACCAATGCTTTTGACAAAAAAATTCGACTGTTGTGAACACTGTGAGAAAGTCACATGTACGCATAAAATATATCTAACAAATGCACACACACACAACTAAAATATTCAATTTAAGCAGACAGTACAGAGACAGCCACAGAAATACAAGTTTATATTATGTCGGTAATTTATTGCCAGCAGTCCTGGTGACACCAATGAAAACAATCACCATATAAAAGATTTATTTCCACCCTTAGTAGCTTAACCATTTAAATCTAATTTCCGGTGACAGTAAGTAAGCATATTAAGTAAGGTCCACTGCATCTAACTTTTACCACTTTCACTAACTTTCACTATCGACTCTCTTTCACTATTGAAATTTATGAGTGCACATTCAAGGCACATTAAGCGCACTGAAAATAATAATATATCGAAGGCGGTGACTACAGCTGTTATTCTAATTTAATGTACCCACGAAAACCTAGGGAAATATTGATTCAAGGACCGCTTCGTGTTAAAAACACATCCAATTGCTTAAACCCGTAATACATGATATGCTGCTCTGACCTGTTACTGTTTGCAGTTCGGTTATATTATGTGGTGGTGAGAAATTCATCTAAACATGAAACATGATATGCATTACTATTTGTGCTCGTATCAATTCGAACATAACCCCCCCCCCCTATAACCCCCCCCCCTCCATTGATTGTGTGTATACTAAATGTACGAACCGTGGGTTTTGATGTACGTCAGTAAATTAAGGAAATGTATTGTGTGCCCCTACTATTCCATTATGGTATATACCCCAGAAACACTTATGGCTTTGGTCTGTTCTCTTTCCCCCGCTTAAGCAGGACGGATTGGGTGTAAGTATACTTTTTACAATACCTTTTACTGTATGTATTTGTAAGCACTTGTTATACCATACAGTAATGATGCATATTTACATGTCAAACGGGTTTGCCAAACCATAAGCATGAAATGAAATTTATTTGGTGCATGATTATGCTAATAGTAATGAATGGGAATGTTTGAATGCTACGAGCCTGTTATTTTGTATATGGTATGTTGACAACCTTAATATAAATATGTTGAAAAATATTTTGAACACGACACAGTAGGTACAAGAATATACATTTGTGTATGTATACACCTTGGTGTACTGAATGGCACACGTTTAATTTCGTATCAATGGAATTGACTCGTAGATATGCAATGTTGTTATATAAATGTACGTAGCATTGCTAAAAGTATATTCACATGTTACACAGCGTCATGTGTTTCAAAGTAGTTGGCTGGAATATGGCAACTGTTTAATGGCTCATGGCTTGCGTGTGATAATAATTATAGCAGAAGAACCACGTTGTTGCATTACTTTCCTTGTGACTACGTCGTAGAAACAAAATCTTGACAAATGGACTGGTAATAACCCTCATTGAACAATAATCGTTGTTGTTGGACTTTCATTAGTATTGGCTTTCCAATCACCTCGTACAGATATTACCACTTATTTTTGCAACCGGGGGCGTATGTATAGAAGTAGGTTACTTGGATCACGGCCACGTTTGAAAAAAGTAAATAAATGTCCTTTGCTCAAAATAGTACAAGTATTTCCTTGACGGATACAAATTAAAGCTTTTCCCATGATTAGGAATATGTATTACGAGTCAACGTGTAGTTTCCTCCAAGAAAGCATTGTGAAGTGTACAATAGATGATAAAAGTTGGACTCTTGGCGTTCGTCTCGTAAACATGCAAACTACTTACATTTTTTATTGCTGTCACCGTACTTTTAATCCTATAGGTCATCTAGAGATAAGGCACAGCTGTAACTGTCAACTGTTGTAAGAGCAACGATTTTTAGTAATGGTAGCTAATGCTTAGTCGCAGGTACTGCATAGTTCAGTTCAGGTATCGAGTAAAAAAACATGAAAATTTCACGGAAGTGATAAAGTTACACAGAGTTTCTTTTTGAAGTACTTGATTGCTGTTATAAAAGAGAAAGTCTGAAGTTACAACATTCGAGTTTCACTTTACTAATGGTGCTTTGGTAGAGTCGGTCTCATTAACTACCTTATTTCACTAAAGTGGGAAGGTGGAACGTTTATGTTTGCTCAAAGTTTTATGCGCGCTACTATTCTACAAGGAAAAATGGGCCCTTTCTGAATTATTTATTGTTCAAAAGTGTCATAAGCACTGAAATGAAAAATAATTATAAAGTTATTAACTTTCCTCTAGAATTTGTGAAATTTGCGATGGGGCAGGGAGCCACTTTCGTCAAAAGACTTCAAAGAGAACTCGTTATTGATATCACTTTAGATTTTAATGACTTTACACACGTGGACTACTTTTATTTTTAGAAATTTGCGTAGGCAATAACTTTGTCATAGAAGAGGTGCACTTTGAAAGTAAGGAATAATTTGTTTGTGTACACTGGGAACCCATAATCATGTGAAATAGGTAGACGGTAGGATTTAAGGCAAAGTACATAATATCATCAAAGCGCGAGTAGATAAAGAGTAACTGCAATTATATGTCGTTTATGAGAATTATATTTCGTATGTTTCACGGTTTTACTGCGGGGCAAGAATGTGTGTAGGTTGAAAATACTCTTTGAGCTCATAACATCAAACGTTGGCTGAAGACAGAGACTTCTGTTGTTAGATTAGCCGTGAACGTTTCCCAGGGCTAAGATTGTAACTTTGAGCGAGACATAAAACTACACTTAAAACAGATGGAAGCAGCTTGACAGCACTTAAAAACGGATTTATTGGCAGATTATTACACATTATTCGCCTCATGCATATTCTTCTTCTATTTACTACACGATACGTAAACACATAGTGTTTTTGTGTATACCTAATTCGTTTGTTGTAAAAAGTGTATGGAAATATGTCAACCTAAGTATCGACTCTTGCCCGCTCCACTAAAACTATTACGGCAAAGTCAATAATGTTACGACGTTGTTCTCCCATTAATACGATAACATCACTTTCAGCTTTTGTATCGTATTCCGAAAAATCACTACTTCTTTTTACGCAATGTAAGATAAGATCAAAAGGGTGCTTAGATGGTAAAACTATTAGGAGATAGTAATATAATGATAAGAAAGTGTATGCCAAAGACTAAAATACATAGTCCTTATTTTTGCTTTTGGGGGAATATTTCGCTTAACTTTGTCATTATACTTACAAAAATAATCTTTGCACACTCAACTACCTAAAGTCTTTTCACTAATTAATTAATTGGTTATCGTGTTATTTTTGAAGGCAAATAAATTGTAGGTGCTCTAAAGGAAGTCATTGTAATAAAGATAAATGGTTAAATGCCAATTTATGACTTCATTGTGGTTTGAAAGAAAGTACGCTTTTAAGGGGTGCACTTTTTCTGACCATGAATATAAATTATAATAATGACTTTAGTTTGAAAGATTGGGATCGCCGTAAGTATAGGACATTAAAGTAAAAGATGCCTCTTGGCCTGACGGTAGAGAATTTTTATTCCCTGTATGGATTTATATGGTCTCACAAAGTCGTGCAAGGAGTAGCCCATGAGCTCAATTTTAAACCAAGTGTCGCCTTGCTACAAGACATGCAGAATTCATGATTTCATTTTGTGTCAGGGGGTTTTCATAATTTCTTCGTAGGAATTTCAATTCAATACAAGTCAGCTATGAATTGACCTAGAAGTTACATGCAATGCAATTGCAATGTAAATCATGTATGGTCTCATATGTCATGTTTCCTGACTAATTACCTCTTCGTACCGTGCTTACAAAATTAGACATGCAATTTTAAATGTCAAATACAATGCCCTAATAAATGTGAAGGGGTCACGATCTTCCCGAATAAGCAATGTAACAATCCAAGTGTGTGCGAAAGTATTCTTACCGATAAGTATGGCTTTGCATACTTAATTCTTAAAACACGATACCTTCCACAAACTGTATATAAATAGCTACTGCATTATTAAATACTATCAGATATTTTATACTGAATATTGCATAATTTGCATAATGGTTCTGGCAAAATGCAATCGAGTTGCATAATTGATGGTTGCATTCTCAACCTCGCCAATAAACGAGAAAAGCCATTGTGTAGGTCCCAGTGTGTTTGTGTGTGTGTGCAATTCGATTCGCACAAACTATTATGTATCTATTCTGCAGCACGGAAGTAGAGCACAAGTTTATTAATGCAAAGTGTCATGGGATGCTAAATGCGTCTTGCAATAAAAGTGGTCAATCTACTAGCATACTTATGCACCCACATGCCAACTACTACTAAAAGTAATGCCGAACAGCTTTATTATACTACCATTGTATTGCGCATACAATGGCACTCTTCGTGTCTTCAGTAGATAGGACAAGAAAGTTCTGCCTTATAAATATTGTTAACAATAAGTACGAGTAGAACGGAGTTTGTTTGGTTCACCTGTGACAGCGACTAAGAGCTTGTTCTGAATGTCTCTTGTGTTTGAATACGCTTGCTCTGTATCTCTTTCTCTCTGAATGCTATTAGTAGGAACTTATTGATTTGAATTACTCGCAGAAATAGAAAGCAATTTTCTTAATGAACGTTTTGTATTCTGATGGTGATTAAAATCGATTTTTTCTCATCGAATGTCACTCTCTCGCCACAGTCGCCTTTGTATCTAACATCAATAATAGCATTTAGATTTTAGTTCTAGTGCAGGTAACACTCATGGAATGCACTTAACGACTACTAATGCCAATTAACCACATACTTGAGCTTATAGCTACCACTACAACGCAGTGGTTGTGTATGGTATCCTTTATATTGTGTGTGATGACGTGCATATTGATTAGTTAACCAACATAACAGAATGGTGGTAATGCTATTGGCTACATAGATGCAATTCTTGAACTAATTGACTTGACAGTAATGAATAGACCCATTAGTAAAGTAAATGTAATAGTTTGGAAACATCAATGGAAAGCTTGCATCCATGTTTAGTAATTCAATGGATGATTTGTGTAGTAGATAGTAGGTACTGACTGATGTGTACAGTGTAGTACATTAATGTTGACTTCCTAGTTAGTAAACACATGCTGTCAATATAAAGTACAATCACAACACAAAATGCTGTTTACAATAATTCTAAAGTTGAAACAATCAAAACACTTTTTTGTAATTGTTTGACTCTCCACCGCTTCAGTTTGCATTTTGCATTTCACATGGAAATATGGGCACAATGTGAAAAAATGCTTTTTTCTTTATCCAGGGTGCCACTAAGCTGACGAAGGATGACATCGAGAGAGTTTTCGCATTGTATGACCGAGTATGTCGTTCTTCACGAATTTAAAACTGATTTTCTTCGTTAATTTCACTTATATGTTGATAGATATGTATTTATTATGTACAGTTGTGTACGATGATATATTTTGATGCGGGAGTGAGTGGGTGTGTTCAATAGTGAGAAAAATTGTATTTTGTGTCATAATGGGATGCTAATGCTTTTCTATGATGAACTAGGATAATAATGGGACAATATGAAAACGAAGAACTTCGTGGGTTCCTGAAGGATCTGCTTGAATTAGCTAAAAAGGTTCGCTCTACTTTTCAATACAATTTGCAATAAATTAGTCTAGGATGCTCACAGCTGTCGCATTAGTTTAACAAAGAACTCACGGTGCGTCCTCAAGACAATCAGCTCATTTTTAAGTCTCATTGGTAATCTAACGTAGCTACTTTCAGTTTATCCGTTGTTTTGTCGTCGTATCTCCCCCTCATCCTCCAAGTAGTAAGCGTTGTTGTACGCTGCAAAACAGAAAACTTTTTCCATGTTCTTTGATGAGATTAATTTGTATGCTTACAGTGTGCATAAACATACAGAACCACGTCGTACTGTTTATCTTGGGAAAGCAATATGCATAATATAATGCTTTTTCATGTTCAATGCCCGCAAAGGGGAATTCTACGGCGAATGGAGTTCCTTTATAGTAAGTTTTTACATTGTTTACAGGATTACGACGCTACAGATCTTAAGGATTTCGAAGAGACAATTTTAAGAGGATGTGATTTCAACAGGTATTCCACAATATGTAAAAATTTATGCTCCTTTCGCATTAAAAAATAAGAAAAATATCAAAAGAAAAAAACATACACGGCTCACGCAGACTAAAAAGTTATGCAGAGACACGGTACTTTTCGCTTTCTTAGGATGCTGACTATTTATCGAAAATCGTGTCTCTGCCTAATTGTACATCTTCCTCTTTGTGCCGTCTACCTTAATTGTAAATGTATTCAAATTCAACAGGGACGGGAAAATAAACAAAAAAGAGCTGACCATGATCCTTCTTGCTTTGTCGAAACAAAACCCTGATGAGTGAGCACTCAGCCTCTTCGTGTCCGCCATAAACATTCAACACAAACACTATCTAAATACCTACGTACATATAAACATTGCGCCTACCTACTAATTAAACAATAAGAATATACGACAGTCATTTAAAACTCAAATACAGTACCTACTACCATGGTCGCTTACTAAATTAGAACCTCTTGTAGTTATCACAAAGCGGAGATCCACTTAAATTAGATATTCCTTTGTGAGTCAAAAGCAACAACAATATTGTTACAGCATTTCCATATCCAAACTTAAGTTTCTCTGTTATGTTTTGTTTCTATCTCTCTTGTTCTGCTGCACCATAGCTTTCTGTATGCTCCTCTTCTCACACTCTCTCACTATCTACTAAAGGATCCTCTCAACGTGGTAACTACTACCAACACATTTTCCTAATTAAAAGCATCTAATTAAAATGGAAGCATTACAGCAATTATATAATACTTACTGCACGTACATAGTAAACGCTCCACTCATTAGTGCAACCATTACCAAAAGATTTCCCCGTATAAAGTTAATTAGGCTTTCCCTGGAATACAGATAGTAGCACGGATCTGATTCATGCTAAGACCCTATGAAGAGCTCTCACAGTCAGTCAAAGCAAAATTTTCGAACACAACGAAATTGTAGAAATGTAGAAAGGGAATTCAGAGAAACGGCAGACGAAAATCTTACACAAGACGGGTATTACAGAGTGGAGGAAAACTCTGGAATCATGCAAGTCTTTCTCAAACCACCATCCACTGAACTTTGAATTTTAACGTTTGTCCATTCACCTTTCCCATAGAGACTTTTCATTATAGATAGAAAATTGCGCAAAAATCATTATCAGTGACACACACACACATATGTATAATGTAACTTCCATGTGTTCTCCTTCGGAGCACTGCTGCCATGCGTGTGTTGCATGGCTGCAGAAAAACTTCATCAGTCACATTATAAATTACATTATAAACACATTGTATAAATATGTACGTTATCATCTTCCACTCTCTTCAAGCTTGATCAGTAGTGTGGAAGCTGTCAACTGGAGAACAACATCCAAATGCAAACAGCAGCAGCAATGTAAACAAAAAATATGTACATACTAAAAGAGAATACTACTTACAAGACATTTACTCATCAAACAAAGGTTACAAGCGTCTTCACACCTTTAAATACATGTACCATATAGGTAGTAGGTATAGGAATGTAATAATATTATTCTACTAGTTGTAGGTATACTCAAGTAGTTGTTGTATCTGTACCTCATACTCTTTGTGCGTCTACTAACAAGTAATACATCATGTGTATCATATATAGTTATATCATTTACGATATCCATTGCATCACAAATCTACATAAACTCACTAAATATCATCCGGATCTGTAAATATCATTCTAGCGTACAATGTGTAGCTGACAAGAGACAATGTCAGCAGGAACAACATCGCACACCATTACATATACACCTATACAAATCATTACTAGCTTTGTAATTCCTGAAAAATAGTACATAGCGATGGCCAATCGATATTTGGCGCGTCAGGCGTGGGTGTAACCAAAATGTAGAAACTGAACTAGATCTAGAATCGTAATAATTGTCATGGTATAGAAGTATCGTAGTAGTCACGCGTAAAATGTTGGAACCGGGTTCAGCTTAGGTGTACGAATCGTTCGCTATATGATAATTCCATACAGATAAGACCACGTTGTTTGCATGCTTCAGGAGCGTAAATCTGGTATGTAGGACATTCAATTGCTACTTAAATTCTATCCACCTTTAGGTGACTAATAAAAAGGTGTACTCGATAATTGAAGTCATGGAATTGTTTGTTTATCTGTGCCAATGTGTATGCGAATGTCTCTGTGTTTTCAGGGATTGTTGATTAGTTACAGACGCGCTTTCCAATTACATCACATGTATTTCTATTTGTACTCTGAGTGTATAGTTTTGTCCGTGGAATATTTATTAGTAAGAATTATAAAAGCAGATTTGTGTCCGAAAATACATATGCATTATATTTAAATAAGTGTTTTAGGAAAACTCTGAAACTTTCTCCATTGTGCTTGTTCTCACATATGTATTGTAAGTACTGTAAGTTCTATGTGTGTATAGTTATAAAGGCGCAGCGCGCAATCGATTTTTTCCGAATGTTGAATCTCTGTCTGTGGTGAAAAACATATTTGACGTGATGTCACTTAGCATAAATTATTAAAGTTTGTATGTTAGGTTAAAGAACGAGAGAATATTGCATAATGCACACACATTGTGAACTTATCGTTCAATCTCCTCTTCTGGGTTGTACTACGTGTATTTGGCCTGAACGGAGTTGCAAAAACCAAAGATAAACAATGAATTATCAATTAGTTGTCTAAATTTGTTATTAACTACTTATATAGCTTTCATATCATAATATAAGTAATATTATTCTGATTATTCTTACGTACATATGTGCTGTACTGTGCTAAACAGGTATTCTTACATGATAGAATATTTCTTTTTCAGGATGCTACTCTCTACAATATATGAATATACATAATGTGTAATGTGTAGGTTCTAGATAACTACATGTACTTACATAATATGTAAATGGAAATTCTGATAAGAAAATCGATGCTATAAACTTGAATTTCTTCCAACTAACGCTTCATTGTTTCTTCCAGGATTTTGGCATTCCTTTCCACCACCATCCAGCCACATTCCATACAAACACTTTCATGTAGTAATTGCGACATGTAGTATAGTTTCACTCAATGGGGAAATGGGGTTTAATTGTGAAGTAAACATTTATTGCATTATTGGAAATATGTATATTTACGGTTGCAATTAAATCCTTGGGTAGTTTCGATTTGCATGTTGCATAAAAATCTCTGAAGGCATAAAAGTAAGTATTTAGTATCGTTATTTTGGTTTCCGAAACATATCTCTTCAACGAACCACATGTACAACTAGAATATGTGCATTAGTGTGTGCATTACCTATCAAATAATAATTTTATACCAAATCCGTTTTATATTTTGAGGAATTCCTTTCAACACATTGAGTATTTTTTTATAATGTACAATTACCTAATGGTTAATTACATACAAGTCTGGCAACGTCAAAATTAAATTTTTCCGTTGGATAAGTAAGTAAGTATTAAGTACCAGCAACCATAACTGAAAAAGCTCCTTCTACGTATACTTTACATAAATTAAGGCTGCAGTGAAAATGAGATAGCATCTGCGATTATATTCTGCAGCGAGAAGAAGACAGCAGAAACCACTTGTGCACACATTATTTTCGTTCAGCGATGGAAAGAACAGGCAACGGGCGTGAAATGAGAATTGTTTGTCGAATCGAGGAGTAAAAATTCCTTTGTGGTGTTTTTGATGACACCAGTGTAAGTAAAGCATGCATCTTGGCATATTACATACTGTAAGTAGGACTTCAACAGTGTATGTGTTGTGGCACTTCTTTTGTTGCTACAAAACGGAATGGGGTTTAACAGCAGCAGCTGAGAAATGTCACACGTCACTCGTTAATGAGTCGAAGCTTGCAATTTTCCGACCAAAATCTCATCAAGATATGTCACGGTGAGCTGCGTGAGATCTATGGGTTTCCATTCAAGTCTAATTACACCATTACTTGCATTACTATTCCGACTATAAATCCTACATGCAATTCTATGCAGCACTAGACGTAAATATAAATATGTACTTTGTGCTACCACAAAGGTATAACCCTTTTGGAGGTCTACCAGACCTTCAAACGTGAACGATTAGGATAAAAGTTTCTTTCCAAAAGGAAAGTACATACAAGCAGAAAAGTAAATACGTGTAGAAAATAAAAAGAGTGTACGGAATACATAGAAAAGAATTGCAAACACAAAGTATGATCCGTACCCCGGGATATGAAGAAATACGGTTGAGAAAGCAGTACGTACATTTAAACAAACGACCCAAGTAAACCTTACGCTGATTTAACGCTGAATCGTAGAAAGCATCGAAGACAACATTTTCCCTGACCTTGCTTTATGCAAGACTGGTTGGAAGATAAAAGTTTCCAGTTTCCAACTCGGCTAAAATCTAAAGAAAGCAATCAAATTTAACTGGAATGAAGAAGAATCGTGGAGTGAAACAATTCCATTCATTTCAAACAGCTTCGAGTGGATCAAAATGACAAAATCTCGTCTCATCAGATGGCTTATACTTTTGTCCGAGATTACGCATTAACTTTCGCCGTATGGATTCTGCAATTCCCCATCTGTTGTCTTCTTTTCTTATTTTATCCTTAGTGGATTTCCTGTTCAGCACAGCACCATAGTGGTATTATGCATCCCTTTTATTACGCTCAGATATTCTGATGTGCAGGGTGGCTTATAATTTCTTCGCTTCACTGTGCAAATACTTGCGCTCTCAATTGACACAAATTTTAAAAATAAGGTTATCAGAATTGAAAATTTCGAATTTCTGCTCTATTTCAAGAGTTACGAAGTACAAATACAATTAGGGGCATTCTATTAGATATTCTTCCTTGCACAAATACAAGTAGAACATTGCAATTCACACAATTAGCGTTTGGCATTTCGAATTTCGATTTCTTTAATGCCATGCAAGCGAAATTGCAGATTAAAATTGGTATTAAACTTATCCAAAGTTTCTAAAAGTTTTGGTGCGCAGCAATCAAATTCAGTTCGATTAAAACACCCTGTATGATCCTAAGATGGAACTGGTATTGCTTTTACCTAGCACAACTTTTACACTAATTGAAAAGGATGAGCACTCAAGCGTTTAAGAAAGGTAATCAATCAATCTCTCGTCTTTCTTGAACCTTGTACTCTTGGGGTCCAATCCATCTCACATGCCCACATCCTATCACTGGCAAAATACCGTATAGTGGTTAGTTGTACGGTAAATATCTTGAATGTTGGATGTATCTCTGAAATTTCTCACTCCTCCTTACCGTACCGTGAAAGTGAAAGCTGAGCTTCGTTTTGATTCTTCAACAGATTTGATGCTAATCCAGATCTTAGGCATTAAATGTCCCCTTATTGATCACTGAATTTGTACAAAAAGCGCAAAGTTACGAGATATCTCTTCTCTCACGGAAGTTGAATTAACAAGTCACTCTATAATGCTGTCAAATAGAATCTTAAGCCAATTCAATCAATATGACAAAGTGCTAAGTATTTCCAAAAGTGCATCACTGAAAATTTCAAATCTCGTGCAAAGATTTAATCTAACCATACAAAGTCTTCCATTTTTAGTCTTAGACGCATAAAAAGGAAAGTAAGTGATGGAAGCTGCTGAATGCTGACAGATGGAAAAAAGATTACAATCTGAAGGGTTTTATTTTACAATCATTGCCGAAAAAATATTTCTCCTGCCAAGCAAAGTAATATATAGGATTTTAATGGATACTCGTGAAAGCTTAAACATTTCATCTCAATTGGATAGTGTATGCGCCCTTGCAGCCTTTCATATTTGAATTTCACCTTTCCCTTCTTTAACCAATCAACACTTGAGCTGCCAACACCGTAATCAGAAACAGAACGAAGACGAAAGCATACTCCATTTTTCTTTCCCATTCAATCGACAATGCGCACTTACAGAATTCACACAATCCAAAATCTTCACTGCCTCATTCACCAATGTACACTGACTGACATTGACACAAAGTACATATATGAATCTCGTATGCATAAGGAATGTGGTAGAGTGGTAGAGCAGAACCAGGTATTCATCTGTGGACGTAGATAATCTAAAAGAAGTTTGCTTGAGTCTTGAGTGCTTGTGATGGGAAAATGGGAAAAGGTATTGTGAAGTATCAGATATGTAGATAATTCTCGTACACGCAGCACAGCATGCACCTCAACTTATAGATTATGGTGCTTGAAAGAAATGAAGTAAAGGCAAATAAATATATTTACCTACTCTTAATCCACTCCTACAAAACTACGTCGTATTTAGTGCTAATGCATGTTCCTGTAGCACACACATGAATTATTTATATTCTGCATTTTCCTTGAAAAAATTCCTAAAATATATGGAGAAATCCAAAAGAAAGTTCACCTAAGCAATGCAACAACTGAACATGTAGCTGAAAGTGAACAATGACCTTTTGTGTACTCGCAGTATAAATACGCTATATTCTATATCTATAATATTAGTAATAAATATTAAAGAAAGTCTGCTGTATGTATCTCAATGATGACACTCGTGCTTACCTTTTTAGAGAAGAAATAAAGTGAAAGTCTGAAAAGCTAGATGCTGTATTTTGTTTGTCGAATGTACCTCAAAGTGAGTAAGTTTCAGTCAGAGCAATATTTACTTTCTTTCTGCTAGGTATATTAAATTGACCTAATCTCTTCCAGCAAATACATTTATTTCTTGCATGCTCCCGTTCACTTCACTTAGACAAGTCAAGTCCTACACTTTCCCTTTGATGCATATACATTATGCATCTTTGATGGATCTACATACAAGATGCAGCACTCAACATCTAATTTATACTGATGCGATCTGCCATGATTCTAAATTCAAGTTGAATTACAAACACAGAGTCAGTTATCATTTGAAACCAACTTTATTCCAAGATATTCATCCACCATTAACAACAGTGACGAGTCGAGTCTATAATATCTGCAGGGATTGCAGTAACATTACAGGGCCATCGGATTCAACATGTGCTGGCATTATTGCCTTATTCCCCACACC
>JABASC010000628.1:0-35097 GCA_019776185.1 Plutomurus gul | reverse complement strand
TGTGATAAGCTGATTCTTCAGTAGATATCTTCAGTCGGATGAAAAACATTTGATATATTTAATAATAACACATGAAATCGAAATGTATGTACATTACATGTGGTAATACTAGTTGACCAAACTGTCTCATTGTAATATTTAGTTATACATACATATATTGGATTGAATTTTTTTAACTTGTGCAAAATCCAGTGTGTATTCGATTTGAAGGTGACCTTGAACATTGAAATTTTCCAAACTATTTTAGCCATACTACGCTTGACGGTTCTACGATTTTCTCCCTATACTGTTTCACTCTTAAAAGCTGATTGTGCGTTCTGGATCATCGGCCAAAATGAATGCGCATTCAAGTTGAACGTGCATACTGATGACTGTATTTTACACATGCATTTTCGAGCATTTGCATGATTTCTCACTTCTTGACAGCTTGATTTCATTACTACAAATCCGTCACCTAAAGGTATATGCAAAGTATTGTAATACAATACTTACTGTCCATCATTTTTTAGTATGCATCAGATTTCATGAAACACACCTTCAAAATCCTTCGTAATATTACATAGTTGTCATACCATTTATAACTAGTAAATTAATCGATGATGTTGTGAATCATGGTCAGCAACTGAACATTTTTCGTGCACATTGTTAGAACAATTATTTCAGTTTATTTACTCAATGGTGTTTCAATCATTGGCATGTTATCATCAGAAGAAATAACACAAAACCGATCGTAGTCATATCTTTAATCATATTTTCATAAAAGTAGTAAATCCCAGTATGACTCATGTGACATACTGAATGTACGCACTTATTAAGCGTAGAAAATCCACACTAATAGGACAAATAGTATACAGAATCAAATAGATCGCAAACATATACAAAAGGAAACATGAAAATGACGAAACCTCCCTACCTACGCGCTTTGTGCGAAGTAAAATCTGGCGAATTTGTTACTATAGTTCACTTCAACCTTAGGTAAACATTATTCCGTGTTCAATTCTCCTTTTCAATGCCCATTTCAATATCAGATACAAGGTAAGTCTACCTAACTCCATACTTCTGTCATTTGTTTCTGCGAGCCATATTTATTGACAATATGTCAACGTCAGCATCCTGTCCGATAAGCGTATCCGCAAAAATATTATATTTATGTCATGTCTCACATTGTAAATATTAAACTGTTCACACAACATTAAAGAAACAATTTTCATGACCACCATTTCCGCTGAATGAAATGGAGACGAGAGCAACGATGAAAACTCGAGAAGCAATTTCGCTGAAAGGAATTTTCCTGCAGCTACCAACTGACTGCTACCATTTATCATTGGGAATCATGTATGCATCATGCATACATTTGTATGAACCCGCACTCGAGAAATCTAATATTAAGTGTGCAGTTCAAACAAAACAAAGATCTTATTTTCCTGGAACACACATTTGCATCATCACTAAGTTTTTTTCTCGAATTGTCAGCACGAATCATGGAAAATCACTGACTCTGACATATACAAATTTCATCAATTTTTGCACATACGAAAGAAGTGGCACTTCCTTAGGTCACGGTGTACAAATAACGAGACAATTGATAGAAGCCTACATTTTATTAGCTTTCATCAGCGAACTGGGTTATCTGATGGAAAAGACGTGAGTCAGTCATTTGAGTCAGACAACTCAGAGTGTAATGCAATGCAATATGTAAAGATAGATAAAAATATAGATATTCCTAAAGTAGGCAGAGAAATTAGCATAATGCTCAGTAACAACTGAAGATAAGCGAAGAGTAGGCAAGATAGAAAGTCGAAAAGACTTGTCATCTGATTCGATAAGATATAAATCATTTAATGAGACTTACCTAATTCTTTACAAAGTTGAACAACTGCGTTGAAAGTTTTTATAGAGAAATCAACTTTACAATCCAAAGTGCGACGATCTGGTAACTGAACTCTAAGCATCTGAAATAAAATGTCAAACACAATCATTATGACTTTGCAATTCACAAGTGTCGGCTGCTGTGTGTATTCCGTTCTGTATTGTGAGAGATTGAAAAATTAATGTAAATGCACGTATAAACAGTAAACACCAGTTTATATCATTATCTATATGTATACATATGCAATTATTCATGGTACAAGAGTTTAAAAGGATTGGGGTTCAGTTCGAAACGGAGAAGACAAGACAACCATGTATAATAAATAAAGTCATGCATTGTAATAAATGTAATAAAAGGGTCGAGTGCGATTCACATGCTAACAACTACAAATGAAAGTAAAGAGCATGAAATGTGGAAAATATAGTGATGGAGTGGACGGAGAGAGAGTCCAGAGAATAGAACGGAAAGATATAGAAGCACGTTCCAAACGTTCTCTTGCGGAGTCGAGTACAAGGTTTCCTTGGAGCGCCCTTGCTCCGGGGAAATAATAGGATTGTCAGACACAGGTTGTGGTGTGAATAAATGAGTTTCCTACATTTGATGGATAGGGAACAGTTGAGAGTGCACAAGTGAATTCAAGCGTTCGTATTTAATATGTATAAGCGGGCACCGCCAGAAATGTAAACGTTGAGGAAAGACAAGACGAATGAGGCTTACTTTGTGGACAGGGGTGAAATATAGAAGAGCATCCGCCTGCACACCATACTGGTCAAGGGTGAATCGCGTCCGTGTGAGCCAAACGTTCCTCTCTGGCCACCACAATGCATGATCTGACCAGTCAATTGAAATCCCTGTGACAAAACAAGTTTCAATTCAATTCATTAGTTACACTCCTCCATACATTATAAAAGTGCTACATACAATAGTGCGATCTGTCAATCAATCATTATTGTCATTAAATTAATTTCCCTGTATTCATTAAAGACACACACACATGGTACATAATATATGTATCTGAAAGTTTACTCGCATGTATAAGCAGCATTCTGTATCACTGTCGAAGAAAAGCAGGGCAATCTCAATTTACATGTAGGCATTAATAATTCGAGACATGCAGGTTTACTATGGGATGGAATTAAGTTTCCCATTGTTTCCCTATCAGTCTGACAATTAAATAAATAAAACTGAAATAAATGCCTAGTACACGAAGTCAGTATATTAATGAGTGTAAAAGAGATCAGTTGCATACGTAATAGGCATTGGGTAGAATCTGTGAGACATCATATTTGGATGGACGCAGCTTTTGTACAAATGTCTGTATATGAAACTTATGCAAATACATTGCAAAGAAATTATACCCACTAATCATGGGATTCAACTTCGTGCTTCATCCCATACAAATGCTTAACTGCTAAGGCATTTCTTTTCGTCATGTCAAAGAGTAAAACTTATCTTGTTGCATCTCATTACTGTATGCAAGTTTGTATTATCATAAAGTAGATATAGAGTAGATAAATATGCAAAAGGGGTATGCAGATATGAGTATGAGCAGTAAAATTTTGCCATGCCAAGCCTTAACTCCCACAGTTCTCTGCTTGCTGAAATCCAAGTGGAAATTCCACTATCTGCACTTCGCTCAGCAATTTCTCCAACTCTTAGATAATAATATGTAAAAGGTCGTGTCAAGTCATGACTGAAATCAAACAACGAAGATTGAATGACATTTTCGAGTTAGACAAGACACATTTTACAAATAAACTTTTATATTCAGAATCAGTTCTCATAAACGAAATACTCTTATCTTATACGAGTTGTGTGAAATAGCCAAAGCATGGCAAACAATTCAAAGAGTATCTTTGCGTGTTACATACATGTGTATTTGTGTGTACACACAAACCACACACACACAAGATGCTATATGTATAGTATTAAATTTAAAATGCATACGAATTTTCAGTGGGCAGAATCTTTACAACAAATCTCTGAGAGAGCACAGCAGAACAGATTTTTTTTGCAAATATGTCTGTCTCAAAAATTGAAGTCAAGATGCGTAGGCTGGTCGATCGTTTCTCTCTCTCTCTTTCGCCTGAGCATACACTTCGTTGACTTAATCAGAGATACCTATAGGCACGTTGTTTAGCATAGATGCTGCTGAGAGTTGACCACAATAATGTTGGTGGGCTGGCTAATGCGCAATCTATGCTGTCGTCTTCGTCTGACCGTTCTTGACTGGAGACACTCTTTTTCCATTGTAATTGAGTAACAAAGAGAAGTCAAGTAAATAGGCATGTAATTTAACTCTATAATGGCCCACAGACTCCCATAAGTCATTGATCTCACCAAGTTAAGAAACGAGCCAAGTGAGTAATGGTTGGTCAATAGGAATCTTAACAGTGCACTATGCGAACATGACAACTTAAAGTGGGTCTGCGGTGACTATAATAAAGTCTTTGGCTGACATGACACCAATAATTTTATTCCAGTAGTACTACCTCCTATATGGAAACTGAACAGTTCGTGAACCAGAACCAGATGCTAATCTGGTCAGCATCTAGACACCACCACCACCACGCTTATTGCTTAAGCACACGGGTAATCAACTCAAGACACGACACGTCGATATTTCAAAGACAAATATACAGGTAACTACTTTGGTACACAGTAAATATTTATTTAGAAGACGATTGATTTCATTTGAATGAATGCCCAGCCCAAAGGTGTATCCTCATGAAGGAAAATCGGGAATTCATTCATTTCGTCGACAGTTTTGAGATTGTCATTGCGATAGGAATAGCAAATAACATTATTGTGCGTGATAGCCAGCCCTTCGTGCACCAATACATAAGATACGTATGCTGGTGGTGCTGCAGAAAAGCAGTAAGTGGTAGGAAGACGATATAATATGTACCTACAGGCAGTGTGTCGGAGAGGAGCCAAGGCGAAATAAAATGTGGCCATTCATTGAGTCAAGAAAGGAAGCAGCAAGTCAACAAAAAGATACAGTGCATACAAATAGAAGTCTCACAGCCTCCCATGCCATCAGCATCAGAGTCTGCCATTACCACCTAATTGGGCTGATTGACCTCACAACATCACATCTTAGAAGGAAACGAATGCGTGGGCTCACTCCACTACTCTACTACTACAGTATTACTCCTCTCGATTCGTCTCTAGAGATTTATCTGCGCTCACCGTACACCAGAGCAACTCGCACAGAAAATAATACACATGTTTATGTGTTAGGAGAGCCTTATCTTCAGCTTTGCTTTTTTGTGCATTGCACACACAGACACTTGAGTCGACTGGACTAGAACGAGAGAAGAAATGTGCAACTCTTGTCCAAATAAGTCCCACAACAAAACATCACATCGGCTGCAAGCATAGCAAAAGTAACATCTTGTGTATGTATTGTATATACATATACGCATATGTACTTAACAAGAGATTTCTTGTAGTACTCTTGCACAACACTGTCTCTTGTACGCAAAGAGGCTAATTCTCAGTACATGCATTCATATAGACGTACATAGGGGCACAAGAAACCGAAACATTCGTCATTACGAGCTACATGGTAAACAATAGAAACTGTTGTGCAAACTAGAGTGGGAAATAAAGATTCAACTCAAATCAGAAAGTCAGAACATACAAAAGAGAGTTCAGTTGAATTTGTGTCCTCCGCCCTAAAATTCCTTGCTCAAGTGAAGTCATCGTCATTATTTTATGAGGACGGTGAAGAGCGGGGGTGCAAAATTGTGAGCGAGCTTTTTGTAATAATCTTTCCACCTTAAACGTGCACATTTTGCCGTCTAAATGTGATATAACTAGTATAGCAGGTTAGATATATTATTTTCACACTGTATCTGTAAGTGTATACTCTTGCGCCTCGCAATCAAGTATTTACTACAGTAGGTATTATTCAATTACGCACATAAAATAATACACGTGCATGCATACTAAGAGCATTATTTTATATATTAGCATATTCATTTCAACTTAACTCACTCATTTCATTGCCCAAAAACATACATTTATCCAAATATGCATAGTAGACTTCCTTCAACAGTCATCCATCGTGAATTATTCCAAACCAATCATTTTTCAAAGATTTAGTGTCCATGTTGTTTCGCATTACTGATTTTGATGAAGACAACTTCTTATACTTGAGAGTGTTTATACTGTGCTCGACTCGCAAGAGCAACATTGAGCAGTCAGATCTTGAATGAAGAGTATTCTGAAGAATTCTAACTGCCTGTCTGTATTCAAATTAGCATCGGTAACCCATCGAACATGTATTTTTTCCGTAAAGAGGAAGTCAGGGCGTTTCTACGATGAGTATTGGTGTTGTGAGTCCCGTGTTACACTTGCATACATAAAAGAAGTGTAGGATTCGGGAAGGCAGGGAGTTGCTTGTCATAGTCATGTCTTCCCATAGAACCAACAACTTATCTATCCTCTCCACCCGTACATTTCTGTCTGACTTCACTTCATTACTTGAGGTTGAGTCAATGATTTTGGCAGAGAGGCTCATTAAATTCTCCAAGACGTTCCCAAGATATTTTTGGCTTCACACTATTTCAAGCTATGCTACGCTTTCTGCCGTGTATCCACGTATTAAGTGAAGCCAGAATTAAAGAAAGTACCTACTTGCCTCTTATATCTACTATAAGGACGTAATGACTACGTAAACATTTTACTATCGGAATAAAGATACGAACATGTATCTACAAATAATAAAAAATACGATACACACAACACTGCTTAGTTTCACTTTTCTTTCAAGAGTGGCATTTCAATGCGAATATTTCTTCAGGGAAGATTAGAGAGCGCATGTACTAAATGCCAAATGTTCTAGTACTGTTTAAGGCGATATTAATAATCTAAATCTATGTATGTATACTGATGTAACTACTAAATAAACAACGGAATTCTGCAAGTAACACGTTTCAATTTCACCTGCAGTTGTGAACAATCGGTAGAGTCAACTTACTTGCGCAATGAGCACAAAGTTTTCGCTACTTCCATGCCTAATTATCATACCTCTCTCACATAACAGTAAACAACCATCTATTTGCTATCTAACAACCTAAATGGTAGGTATTATATACCTATAATATTGTGGGAAGAGTGCTTTGCATTAGATTGTACATACGACGGACTGCTAACCCGCGGCGCTGACTTATTAGCCTCCATTAGAAGCACAGACAAAATTTTGTCTGTGTACCAACAAAAGAATCGTGCTTTATGCATATGTAGTTAAGTGTAAACAAGGATAGCGAGTAATAAGAACAGCACGCAAAACACATGACAACATCGTTTCCACTTTCTCATTCCTCTGCTAAATCTCGTAGTACAAATTGGTGAGCTCTAATGGAAAACTCTGGTCTCCTAATTACTTAGAAAAACAATTTGCCGTTCGTTGGACTGATTTTTCTGTGCAAGCCTTGGTAGTAGGTGCCAATGCCCACAGTCATGAAGTACAGATGGAAAAGCGACATCCATAATGGCAGATAATATTTGGAAAGTCGAAATCGGAACACAACACAAGGGACCCAGTCATTTGAACAGTACACCTTAGTACAATGGATATAAATAGTAAAGTGCCATTCATCATTCCATAACTATCTAAGTAATATTCAGAGGAAATGTGTGTGCAACGCAACATACATACATTGTAGTCGTAGGTGTCATGAAGTTATATCTGAAAAAATGAGAGAAGGGTACTAGGAAGCATGAGAGTTGTCTTGTTGTCTCAAGATCTTGATGTCTGTTCCTTAGATCTTCCACCTACTCGGTTCACAGTCACGTCTACTGGCAAAGTTAACTTTAACTCTCGCACCGTTTCAAAACTTGGAAGAGAAGTATTGAGTTTCTTGGCTTACACAGGTTGACATGATTGAACGACAGAGTTGGTGGTAAAATAAAGTGAAGGAACATGATACACAAGTAAGAATAAGAGAGAGAGAGTGTGTGTAAGCAGTGTAAAGGCAGCTAAAAATAATCTAAAAGAGGCATCGAATTTCTAATGCAATATGAAATCTGTCACCAATTACCCAGTCAGATAGGAGAGGAATATATGTGTAGTGGGACAGCTAGTACTTATTTATTTCTTATTGACAAGAGATTCAATAAATTACTACCTCCACTTCATTACACAGCTCTCGTTTATTAAGAGCAAGCAAAAAATGTCTCCATTTTAGGCCCAATCGGAGAATCAACGATGTAAATATCCATCCAAAACATGGAAGTGAAGCAAAATAGGAAGACATAAAAGAGCACATGGGAGACTCTTGAGATTTAGTGCAGATATGTTTTACATATACACAAGTAGGTACTTGTAATAAATAGATAGGCAGAGATACGGATAGATACATACATATATACAGAGTAAAAGACCAGACCATAAACTGGAGGAATTCGCTCTACATTGCATCGAGCAAGGAAGCGACACACACACAAGCATTGCAGCAGTGATTTTTTAGGCACGGTACTAAAGTTTTCTTTCCACTCCATTTTATTTTATGTGTTCCTGCCGAAGTTTTCTTCCCTTTCCTTTCGTTCCAGTTCGACATGAAACTTGGCTGCTTGAGCATTGACGGGAAAAAGTCTTCATCATGCCCGGAAAACTTTGTCAGGTCGACAAGACAAAACAAGGAAGGCAAAAGCTAAAATAAGTAGAAACGCACGAGAAAAAAAAAGAAAACTAGGCCCAAGTACGCATGGACACAGTAGTTAAACAGTTACCTTTGTACATTATAAACATAGGTAAGCACACACGCGGAGAAATTTCCCACCCGCCACCGTGACAGCAGGATGAGACCCCAGAGTAAAATTCCAAACCGATGCAGTAATGCGAACGTACAGATTGAGAAAGAGTGATTTGGGCCCATATCTTCCTGAATATCATGACAGTTATTCAAAACCGCGTGAACAAGCTCCAGTTAAAAGTTTGAGAAACTTCTCGAGATTTTTCTTGCAGATAAATTTGACTGGGGAACTAAGTGAGAAAAATCTTGAAGTATTGAGGTGAACCTGAACTGACGACTTTCCTGAAGGTTCATAGTTACGACTCCCTGCTCTCATTCACAACTCCCCATTCATCTACCAGCAAGAAGATCTCGACAAATTATGTATTCCTACCCTATTTGGCTACAAAACAGTCTCATTTAGACTAATCGCCTGCCACTGTTTCACCTACACCATAACGGTACACTATTTCAACTCGTCTCCTACCCATTCATCTCCATTCTAAGTCCTTCTATACACCCTCGACTGTCTCACGAACTCACGGATAAATATAGTATCCATCCTTATCATTTCAGTGCAACAATACAAAACTCAATATAACACTAAAATATTGTGATGCCCATGAATGAATGAATGTACGTCACTTCGTCAGAGTTCCAAATTTTAGACACGACAGGTTTTGCCTCTGTTCATCTTGTGTTACAACGTTTCTTATTGTTAGTTTGCTTTTGTAATTTAATGTAATCCAAATTCCGGCTTTATTTAACTTTCGATTTTATGGTAGAGAAAATATTCAAGCACGTACATAAGTATGGTGTAAGTGCACTGTTACATTTCAGTGAATTATAGCAGGGCGATAATTCACTACTAACCTTCTTCACACCCATCCCATGATCATACCAGTCATTTCTATTTCTTCCTATACATACACACACAATACATAACGAACAAAGTCTGTCCCCTATGAACCATGCAACTCTTAAAAGCCAAAAAAGGAGTCTGGAATAAATCAATGGTGGTAGCATTAGAAAGAGAAACCGGTGCCATTTAATATGGCTACCTACTTGTCCCACCGCAGAGCACCAATGCAATTAACTCTCCATTTAACTATATATCTTTGCTTTGCATGTAATAGGAGCTGAATACGTAGCCGAATGCATTGTACGGATTTGTCTGTCTACACTCTCAACATTCTTATGCCAACACGAGACAACTCTTTTGTTCTACGTTCTGCCTTCTTCAGATGTATGAACATACGCACTTGAAGTCACTTTACACTATCACCACATCTCTTGCTTCCAAATCGACAACTATCCACTGTTTCCAGCAGTTTTATGAACGATTCGGCAAGCTATACACTGTTTCTAAAGTTTTACGTTTCCACTGCGCTCATTTATCCACCAACTATAACCATGAGACAAGGATACTAAAGATATCGACCATAGAGCATGACAATAACATACACTGCCGCTACGAACCAAAAGACGACAACTGTTACTTTGTACGATGCGACAGAAAAAACACTGTGTGAATGTACAGTCGTTGAATACTAACTATAAAGGAAAGAGCAGAGACAGTCTTTGTCTCGTTTCTTCCTTCTTATCTCTATCTGCAAAACTGCAATCCATACAGCGACTTTTCTGTTTTCCAAAAAAGCCCTCCATAAAGAGTGTCGTTGTCGTGTCATATCAAGGAGGCAATCCAGTTCGTTTACTCTGCACTTAAGGAAGACTAACCATCACACTTAATGTCTAATAAAAGGATCGCACAGCTCTGTCGTCAACCAGTCTTCTACAGCTACTTCAAGCATCTTTCAATAACTAATGAAATAATGTGGTAAAGAGATGTAATCTAATCCAAAGCCGGGCTAATCTCTAGATTCTTCAAAAGCTGAGTGTGAGAGAAAGTTGAACTACCAATGCAGCAGTGGTAGCTTGACTGCTACACTTTGCTTTTAAAGTCATCTCAATTGTAGTTAAATTAAAGAGATATTCTTTCTGATTGAGAATGCAACGATGAATGACAAGGGAGCTGTCTTGCTTACTTTGTGTGTAGTACCTAGTACTAGAGTGCACGATATGAGGGATAAAAAGGTGAAGATTGCTACAAATAGACAGCCTTCCTTAATACAGAAAGCTTGGCTCCTAAACTATTCCACTAGCTGATTATTTGAAAACACATTTTCATTCTTTGGTATACATACGAACATACGTCTTGTTTTACCTTTGATTCGTGTCCGTTTAACAAGCAGACCAAATTTACTACACAAGACATGTGTTTTTGTCTTCCTACATGCACAAGTGCTGTGCGGGTGACTGCCAAAAACAGGATCGCCAAGAGTAAAGTTAAAAAGAGTAGAGGCAATATGCAAACATTCATTCACGTAACTAGTGGAAAAAAAGATTCATTAAGAGTGCAATAGAAGTACAGTAGCATAAAAATATCAGCTTGATGAGTATACTACATGTTGAATGGCAATCATAAAACTACACATTTGACGGAAAACTTTTCCGGATCGGATGGCATTTCATTCATTCCCTTTGAAATACAAGGTTCTCTCTTCTCATTTGCATACACACTCTTTATTTATATTTGTAGACCTAACAAACTTATTATCTAGTATACAGGCCAGTAGATATATAGCATCTAAAACCAGTATATAATATTAAGAGAGAGGAGCATTGAGCCTCAAGTCAGAGTGGAAGTCAAGTGATTCTCTTCCTGCTCTGGTTTTGTCGTCAGCGCTCGCTTTCCACAAGCTCCCAGAGAAAACGTGCAATGGAATGGAGCCTCTCTGATGATGATAGCAATGCAGTAATAAAATTGTAGCACAAGACGTAAAGTAAACGTAGCGTTGCACAATATTGTATATCCTCTGAGAATCAAGGGAGGCACTTTTTTCTGCTCTACTACTTATCAACTGCATCCATCATTCAAAATGTTAATATGTTCAGAGATCAGCGGAGATGAAGTCGAAGACGAGAAGGAAAACTGGCGTGAATATAATTCCGTTGAATTGAAATGAAATGCATATGCAAGACGCAATGTAAGACTTGTTTTGCCAGATTCGATTCAACTGGGGAAGACTTCCTAAAACGCTCTTCCTTCTCCCTTATGAAAGAATTCGTGGCCTGATGATCTTGTCGAAAGGCAAGAAAAACATTCTTGCCTACTTCAGACAGATCCGCTGATTGTTTGCCTTATTATTGCTGTACTGTTTTATCCATATTATCTGCTCGACGGTTATGCTCTGTGTTGTCTGTTAATGGTATACAGCATGCCCGCCGACCCGCTCTCACAGGCTCACGGCATGTTCATGCTGTCTAACATAAACCGAAAGATTCCACATTCATCTGACAGTCTGACTTCCAGTCATAGAAACAAGAAAAACAACGCGTCTGTGTGTGAGCACACCTCCGTTTGTGCATACTATCGCTGTGTACATAACATAATACACATAACCAATACGTAACAGTAGGAAGTAACAGAAATGCTTTCCTCGGCACATCCATATGAGAGTTGTACCAATTATTCCCAACAAATCATCATGCACATATTTCACTACCACAGGGTTGCAAAGTTCCATGTTACATACTACACCTACAATGTACAATGGCTGGTGTACATACATACACCGATTCAAGTAAATTATAACCCTTCCAGAAGCAATACTCTCGTAGATAGTTGGTAGTATTTTTTCTTGTTTTCATGTAGAAAGGATCAGTGGATTACTGGAATGAATGAGTCGAAGGAAGGAGGAAAGAGTTTCACACAGAAAAATAGAATGCGTATCCGTTTGCCAGCAATGCAAACATGAAATTATTCCACTGTACATTCGAGTAGAGTTTAGAGTTTTTCATGCCTGTCTTTTACACTTCTCTTCTGGGTGCGTAGACTCACTGCTGTACTCGCACACACAATCGGCCCAAAATCCCAAAAACTAATGGAAGAAGTGGGTTGCTCTGTTGTGGGTAGAGCTAGGTGTTGTTAGTTTGCTTGCTCTCTCTTCGAAGTGTTAAAAGGGTTCCTGTTGCCTTATCTGTGCACATTACACTGTGTTAGGCTTAGGCTAAGTTTATCCACTGAATCGACATTGTATACCTTCACTTCACATTGGAATGCATCATTTCTCTCTCACTTTTCCCTCCACTCCAACTTTACAGAGAGAGAGCTACAGAGACGAGAGGATGGTGAGCACGGACTTATATTTGTACTGACATTGAGATTTCGAAACCTAGAATATATATGACTGTGAACCTTATAAGCTAGTGGAAAGGAAAACAAAAAGTTGAAGTTCAGTTTTCAGTCAGTCGACTCTGTCGAAGCCATTCATTGTGTACAACGAGTTATTTCCCATTCATGTACAGGGGACTTCCAAGCTCCATCTCAACAATCCTTGTAATGGGTTCCAGAAAACACAGAACCCTGCACAGATTGGTACACACATATATAGTGTCAAATCTCACAAGTAGCACTTGGGTATGAAAGGCTGGCTTCGTCCCTAATATTATTTTGGAGGCAAAACGGAGGACCTCTAGCTACTTTTGGAGTTTACATCCCATTCACGTCATCCACCTATTTGTATTATGTTCAGCTACTTACATAAAAATTACATACCTTAAGTTTTAGCTTTTATGCGTATCTGGAGGCACAGCAACAGTCTTATGCCTACATACTTGTACAAGCACACAAATCCCTAAATACTCAAGTAAATGAAAACCTACAGCTAATTGATTTTGACTTGTAATATCTGTAGTTTCAACTCCTTCGTACTCATTTTCATTCTGGAAAGATTTCAATCTGAAGAACTGAGTTGCTGGTACACAGAAAAGGTTAGTGGATGCGAGGTTCTGTTTTCCACCTTTTCGGTTACGAGTAGCTGTGCCTATTTGTACTTGAAAGACAAATTCAATGCCTGCAGCCTCTACAAAGTAGTGGTATGGTCGTTTTATGTAAGCCATAGAACATTAAGCATGGCGTGGCCGTTGGATATGCACCATAAACTTCTCCAGTCCAAGGAGAAGAATGATGGAGTGGAAGAAAGCGAACGACAACGACAGATTCTCAAAGAAGACCTTTTATTGCAATCCAATAACAGAGTTTACGCACAAAACTACGCAAACATGAACTTGTAGTATACAAACCTACATACAATCAGGAAAAGCTTCAAGAATGCGTCATTTTCATCAGTTCATCACCATCGCCTTCATCATCATTACTAAGCAGACCAGTATCATCGAACCGTGCTCAAATGCAGAGAAGCACGCTCAAACATCACAAAACAAGGCAAGGAAACATCATCATCAGGATCATAATATTATGCATGATCAACTGCATATATACATTACAAATAGCACAAGCTGGATCATGGCCTTCGTTCCACAGAATTAACGTGTTGTAGTTGTATGTAGTGGTACACTCTAAATGGTAAATGGAATGTCAAGTTAGGAGGAGCTGTTAAAGAGTTCCTGATGTTAATAAGCCGACATGTGCGTATTTTACTTATTGTTGGCTATGTCAAAAAGTGCCTTGTGTTTATTCCATAATGGGCTATATAACTGTACCGTCTAATGCAATGTAGTTGCTATTTGAGGGACGGAGAAGCGAAGAAAAGCTCGTGTACGGATTTTCTGACACGGTCCAAAACATATACCCACAGCACTATCTATCTGCTATAACTTTTAGTCGTATTTAAGTCGTAAAATCGTGTTGACGAAACTCTGTGAGTCCTTTAACAGCAAAGACGTTTCTTGTAGCTCATTTCATCTCATCAGCACAACTCAGCGAATCACCCTATTAGCTGTGTGCAATGGAAGTAAAGAAAACAAGACTCTCTCGAGAAGAGAAAACATGAAAATAACTTCTCAGTCTGCCCTGTCGTCTCTCGTTTGGCTGGTCTCTCCTTATCGTGCTCGAATAACATCGTAGTGGAGTCGAGAGGAGAACAGTAAACACACTTTCGTACCTAACACACCCTTCAAGGATTGTAGGTAAGATATGAGATGACAGTAACGTAAGTAAATGAAGTGCGTTCATTTTCATCCATTTGTTTTTCCGAGGGGGGAGAACGGGGAGAGAGAGCATCAGGAGAGACGTGAGACAGAGAGCACCAACGATGAAAGTGCGAAAGTCCTTACGTTACTTTTTCATTTCACCAAAGAGATATGAGTTGAGAAACCACCTAAATGGGATTGCATGTTGGCAGAACTCTGTCTGCACAGATACATACGAGAATGAGAGAGAGAGAGAGAGAACTGAATCAAAGAAAGAAATTTGATTGCTTTGCAATGACTACTTCTAGGTATTATCCGTGTGCTATATGTAAGCGCCATATTATGTAACGCCAGTCTGCATATATGTATATGACCTCAAGTTTTATTTACATTCAAGAACCTTGTGCCAAAGTCAACAGAAACATTTTTTACTGGTCTCCGTAGGTGTGCTGTGTTCTGTAGCACTGTATCTAGTCTACGCAGTCTTTACCTCTCTATCGCGTATCACTTCCTAACACATATTGGCCATTACAACAAGCACAGAGTTAAAGATAGATGCGTCTGTACAATATTTCTAGTGGTATATCTGTATACATACTAATTCGTATCCTACGCCCGATTTACTTCGCCAAGAGCACATTAGGTACATGAAATACGCATTGGATCACCTTTAGAACTGATAATACATAATCACTTGGAGTGTATACCTACCTACTGTCGTTTCCTTCTCCACACTTTCCATCACAAAGACACAGAGAGCCAGATAGTGGAATATATGGTTTGAGATAGAAGACGGGAGTGACAAATGGGATAACATGCATGATAAAATGATATTAAAAACCTCGCCCGGGTGATAACGATTAGTGTTGACTCTACAAACTGCACTGCAGAATCCTTATGGCTTTCCTTGGCTTGATCTCATCTAATGTAGTTTGATCGTGCTTTACGACTTTACGTACCGTCTGTTCCTTCCTATATTTGATTCAGAGTACACGAGGGATTTTCGCAGGACACCAGATTACTGATATACTCTGTACTGTGTGGTAGTTGGAGCAGTAAACTTAAGAAAATCCCGTGTAAACTGTAACAGAACTTGACTGGTAATCAGCAAGGTGCCTTAGTTTAGCTGACAATTTATAACCCACACTCACAAAAAACGGAACACTGGGACTTATGGCTCGACTTATGGTCGAGCTTCATCGTACATATAAATAAGAGGGCTACCTTGTTTCCTATCAAATGTAGTTAGTCAGCTTGTCCACGTTCGTGATATTGTCGACAGGAAATCTTCCATAATCCTCAAATCCAAGTGATAAAAACTTAATCTACATAGCAGTCGCTGCTGCAAACTGCTTCGTCCGCACCCGTTCACATGACATTTTAATGATTCTTGGTGATAATAAGAAACTGTGTACTTTCCCATGCAACATTTCTAACGTATGTTTTCTTTCGTGTAAAATTTATAACGCAGTCTAGTAACTTCTGTTTGTTACGTTCAGAAACCATTGATTAACTTTTTAGGTAATAGGACTTGCACAATTTTGCTATTATGTACACACGTAAAACAGCTTCAAAAATAAAGAACAGAAAATGTTATTGCAATTATTTGTTATAAAATAAATTTTCCCAATGGTCACATTCAATATACAAACAATTTTTTGACTTGCACAATTTTGCTATTATGTACACACGTAAAACAGCTTCAAAAATAAAGAACAGAAAATGTTATTGCAATTATTTGTTATAAAATAAATTTTCCCAATGGTCACATTCAATTTACACACAATTTTTAAAACTTTTTTATATACAAATATACCCATACAATACCTATGTACCTATCGTCTCATTCATTCTGATATACAATCTACTTTTTGTAACAACCGGACAGGTGAATTTCCCGTAATTCTTCCACTTTTCATTTCACCCTAACTCCTCTCCACTATAGATCAAACAAACATACAGTAGACAACATTGTTCATTGATGAAAAAAATGGTAACCAACTTGAGCCACCAACGAAAGAAAATCACTCATGCTCACATTCACTACACGCACTTTAATTCAATACTACACAAATAATAGTAATAACAATAAATAAAGGGTCGTTTCTTGCACACCACACACAGGTAAGTTACGCACATAAAATGACGTCTCACCATTGTAAACTGGGTACTAAGGGCCAATAAATTTATCCGGGAAGTGTATCAACGTTGTAATAATCGCTCGAGTACCTTTTCTTTGTGCTGTGCACTCTCACTTCATTCATGTCGTGTTATAAATAAAACCTATTACTGATTGAGATTACATAGCTTCAACACAGACTCAATTCACAGCCCCATGAAAAGCTTGGATGGTCACAGAAGAAGAGTGTGTTCTTCTCAATGTAGGCTGGGTGCTGCTGTTGCCCATTTCTTGCCCCATCTATACATAGTATCTACACACAAACAATATCGAGCTATATCCAAGTAGTGGTGGTCGAGTGGACCATTAAACTCAGTATAAGCGACGACAGGAACTAGTTGTATTTTATGTAGTACGTACCCAAGGGTTTACAATCCATGTTTAACCTCTGTGAAATGCCGAAACAGAGAAACCTTCACAAGTGAACTCTGTCTCAAAAGTACACTATTCACATTTTCTATATACAACATACTATACATACACTTTAGGGAGTCCGTACACGACCAATTCATTCTCTCTCTCGGCAAAGAAAAGAAGAAATACAAACCTTTATATGCTAGTGAAGGTAACCTTTCAAAAAAGTACAAAGCAAAAAACCCAAATTCCGTTTTACTCTTCCTACGAGATATATGTATATACCAGAACGGGTACTAATGTACAGCATACGATTTCCCATTTATTTTTAATGTGTATGCGGCTAATGTCGTAGTTCGGCGAATCCATTCTAAAATGTCACGTTATGTCAAGGTACAGCAAGGTCTTGAAAGAGGTATTGCCTTTCCACTGTAAAACATCCTTTGAACCAACGAGACTGTGCATGGGTAGAGGATGTGGCATACAATTAACTAGATATTATACATACTCCACCGTTTTTATATGCAGTCGAGCATCATCTATCTTCCTATAGACAGATGTGATATGAGTAGGCAAAACAAACTCCGAGCAACCCCTACTACACATATCTTTATTTGTACAAGCTTAGTCTGCGGTTACCAATGCAAGTATTCAAAATTAGATTCAATCAATGTAGCACCTTAATAGGCAATGCAGTCTTCTTTCGTCAATTAGATACAACATTTTGATCAGATCAGATCTCGTACTACATGTCCGAACAGTCTATAGCATTGTGTAGAAAGGTTTCCACTCCATGTTGTGTTGGTGTGGCAAGGACGGTCATTTATCCTTATATTCGCTTCATTAAGAGAACATGCAGTGCATACTTTCGAAGCTCATTCTGGCTATACAACAATTTGCTATAAGGTAAAAGGAAAGGCTTCAACAAACTAAGCTTCCTCCTGTCCCGACTAAAAAGACATGATACTGTTCACAATTTACAATGCAGGTAGATACATTAACTACGTATAGGGCATATCTGTCTGTGTATATAATGCGTAGTAGATGTCTGATGCGTAGTCATAATCGTAAGTCGTAAGAGGCCAAAGGATAGTTTGCCATAGACTAGATGAGTAAGTTTACATCGATTCTCTTTCACCCACTACCCACTACTACTACTACAGATACTTGTAGCCAAATATTCCTTTAAAGACGTAAAGGCCAGTTGGCCAAGGCGGTTGCTGAAGGCCTCGGGGAGTATCACTCTCTCACTTACCTCACTCTGCTCACACTATTAGCTTGGCGTGGTTGTCCCTCCTATGTATGTAAAGGAGGTTGATGTACCTATCAGTATGCTATAACCTACCTACACTATTACCATTACTACTGCCAGTACACTACCTAGTATGCGTCTCACTTCCCACATGGAATAAAAAAAATCATCAGCAGCTTCCATGGAATTTCCCTCCCAAATGTGAAGCAAAATGCCCAAAACGTGTCCAGAAATTGCTCAATCATCTCGAAAAGATTTGGATTCCAAGTTCGTGAATGTTAAACAATCGAGGGAAGTGGGAATCGTAGCGAAATTCCTGTAGGCGCCTATTGCAGAAATTAGTCATCGCATTCTTAGGATGTAGTACACATGTGGAAAAAATTTGGTGCAAGCCTAGCATCTGTAAAAGTCAGTAGCTTGCATTGCCACCATATATCTCTGTAGCCATGAATTGCATCACAGTTAAAAGTAGGATGTTGGGTTGTGTGGCTGTCAAGAGGAAATAAAATGCACAAAGCAAATCTGACGGAGATCTTCTTAATCCTATTATGACTGTGCTGAGAGTAGAGAACTGTGGCGGGACTTGATGGGAACTCATTGAACCTAGTTTTATAAGCTGAAGCTTACATAATGAGAAGAATATTGCAAAAAATTGAACAGGAATGAATAGTTGCCGTCCATTCAACCAGTCGGGGTAGATAGACTGAAAATGGCATTTGACTGGCATCACATTCCATTACTTCTAAATATTTTATAGTTTCATTTCAGCTGTAGCGGTTGTGGTCGTACATTGTAAAAAGGGCTAAGTATTTTAAAGGAGACTGACTTGAGACAAGATAAGGCAGACATCGTTCAAATTCCAAATCTTACTTAGCCGTAGCGAGTCAGAAAGCATAACGCAGTAAGTATGAAGTAATTCACAAAGGCGACCAAACACAAACAACATAATAGTAATTTATGAGAGATGCAGGCTAAAATGCATCAAATCTATTCCTAGTGAACCATTCGTCTTACGCAGCAGATAAAGGCAAGCTATACGGCTTACTGCTATACACTCTGAAGTCAACTACTCTACTATAGGGCACGGGTTATAAGGCGTTCGAACGGAACTCGTGAACCAAATACCGAATTTGCCATACACTCAATGCAGTTATATTTATTTACTTTGTTTGTAACTGTGTACCTAATAGGCTGGAATAGAACAGTGCCAGAGGATCATGCGTTTGTATAATGCAGATAACACACAGATACCTTTATGCACCAAAAAGACGCTGCTACAAATAAATGCAAAACGTATCTCTTACTACTACTACTACGTATACTCTTTCGTAGTAGTAGGAGAGTAGAAGACATTTCAATCGGGAAAATGAAATGGTTCAGAAGAGAGTGCTACAAACAAGAGAAGTTAAAAGTACACTGTAAGAAATATACTATAATAGTAGACGAAGAGAACGCACAAGATTAGGTACTAACTTACATGCAAACGCAGACCATGAACACGAACGGAACAGCACAAGCCAAAGAAACTCTCATTTCAGGAAGCTCCAGCCAAGAACGACAAGACAAGAACATAACATAGCAGAATTGAGGTCTCTTGGAATAATGCCATATGTGATGTGAGATGGGATACTCTGGGAGTCTCTCTGTAACATACAGCACAGTTCTGAGTGAGTAGGGTTGCTCCTCCATTCGGCTCGTGGTTCTGCGCCCAAAAATATTCTTCCACATGCACAGCCAAAAACCGGAGGACTATACCTACAGTATGTGCATAGGTATGTAGCCCATAGTGCATGCATGCTACCTCAAGTTGCAAACAAAACTCCAAGTCAAGTCAAAAGAACTGTAAGCAACAATCTATTAGAAAACCTTATCGTGGTGGTAGTCGTGCTTTTGCACTTATGTAAGTACGAATGAGTACAATGCAAGCAGTCAAGACAAGAAGTGAAGCTGCAAAACAAGAACTAATACAATATAACTGTGAAATGAGTGAGCTGTGTATACAGAAACTCATTGTCAGTCAGAAACAAGTAGGTAGAAAAAATGGGCGAGAGTCAACACAAACTCCAAACTCGTTCAAACTGATGTAGAACTTATTGTGAATGCAATTGGATTTGCTGGAAAAGAGACAGAGAATTACATTGCACGTTATATCTGTATAGACGATTGGATACTTCCACGCGTATTTAGAATAGGCACAAATGCTTTCTCTTCCATTAGCTTATTATTCCAAACTAATTAGCAGAACTCAAGGTAGCTATTAGCTATACAGTTACCTTGGGCAGAAACCTATATAAGGCAAAGTGACCTTACTTTTGCAGATATACAATTGTAGTATTAATGCCTTTCTTAAATCGAGTGAATATTCACAGGCATCTGTGTGTGTGTGTGTGTTAGGAAAGGAGTACATAGCAACTATAGAGAAGCATCTGTATGGTTAACGCGATAAAACCTTGCAAAAGTATGTGGTAATGTTATCAAGCGAAAGACAGGGTCCATCAGTAGAAAGTTCTTTTTGCTTTTTTTCCTTTTTGCAAGATATTTGATAGCTAGTTGCCATGTGCTTTCACATTCACGCGAATTAAGTAAGCTAACAGAACGGAAAAGCGGGTGCGCTAAACCAAAGAGCACATGTACATACTATAGTGCATTATAAACTACTTTTTGCCATGAACCATTTCCCCTACTTTGACTTACATAAATATACAGAGAGATACACCCATTCATAAGGAAGATACATATATCACTTAATCCACCGTCATCTACTAATCCATATATTTATATCATATGTATTATTGTGTATTTAGCTGTGTGCGGTGCCCATAAACACATAAGTAAGATACATTAAAGACATTAGAACCTGAAATGCTATATGGAGCACGTTCTACCTACACTGCACAGTACATCAAGCAAAAGGTTCGCGTGGGTTTATCTCCCATCCCTATTTTAGCACTTTTGTGGCCTACATTCGCATCCAGCACGTACATTTACGAGCAACGATCAGACAAAATCAACTTTCGCTGGCTTGCCGTCTGTCTTGGACTTGACTGTTGGTTTCGTTTACCTAAGTTGTGTAATGTTCTTCCCATGAATTACAATGTATGGCCATAACAACTACTCCATTCACTAGTTCAGCAGTTTACCAGAGCTTTGTATTAGTCATCGGCGGCTCACTCGTTTCTTTCTACTATCTATGTATAATATTTCCTGTCTGCTGCTCTACAAAATTAAGCCTCGTATTTCAGATAGAAACACACTTTTACTGTCCATGGAAGCAGACTGAGTTCTCCTCCCACTCCTCAAAATCTCATTCATTCAGACTCATTAGAAGTAGAACACACGCATCGAGCGTAGCTACAATTCTACTGTTACTATTAATCTTCTATCTTACTCCCAGTCAATTGCGATGCAAGTCAGTCCCTAGATACAAAGAAAAGGCGTTCCACAATTGAAATATTGTTAGACAAACTGGTGCCATTTATCTCCATGTCCGCAACGTGGTAACACAATGCTACTTAATAATGTTCATTGTGCTCTCTCTCTCTCTCTCTCTCGGGGTGTGCAAGCCACCCGAAAAGACAGGACAAGGCATGCATTTCAGAAAGGGCTTTCAAAAGGCACACTTTAGCTTGCTGTACAGGGAAATAGTAGGACCATTTACAAAGGAGTGAAACTAGTAAATTTTGTTAGGTAATTAAGGTATAAGTCTGTGTACTAAAAGTTTAAAAGTCAATCACAGCCCAAAGAACATGCTACACAAGAAAGCCGTATGCTTCTGCTTTCAATCACCTAACATAACAGAATGTAGAAAGTAGAAAGCTCAGCAAAATTAAATTAGTGCCTATATTTATACTTACACCCCACCATACAGAAACACGTACCCGCAAGTAACCATTTATGCATTTAACTACACAGACATACAGTTTCCCTTCTTGTAAGTCCGAAGAGAATATGTAAACTGTTCCATATAAATTTCACAGTTTAAAGCAAAGAGTTGTATTTAATGGTGGCAAGGGTGTTTGGTTGACTGTGTTTGTAGTGGGAAGGAATCGAGTCAAGGAGAGAGTGAGACAGTTCCAGAGTCAACCGGTTACAGATGTAAACAAAATCGTTCATGGGGCCCAGAAGTTTCCACACACATTGCATTTCTGGTCGCGTGGCATGACATGATGACATTTCCACCCTCACTAAAAAAACGGGAGCATTCTGCGCTGCGTTTGCTCCACGATTTGTAGGGCTTAGACATTCATTTCATTGCGTTACGTTGCATTACAACATGACATAACATTCCATGACTCTAAGCTCGAGCCATCATACACAGAAATGCAGCAGATATCTTGCCGATCATAACACACACGTACTTTAGCCTCGTCTACTCCATTTAACTAGGGTTAGGCTTTGAATGAGATTTTGTTGGTCTGAGCTGCCCCAACAGACTCAACGAAACATTATTTTCTGGGTTTTACACTCTTCCACACTACTGACTTGGTTCTCTCTCTGATTCTCTCTCTCTCTCTCTCTCTCTCTACAGAGTCGAGTCTAAAGTAAAACCACATGCGAATGATGTGATGTGATGCGACCGGAAAGAGCTTTCCGGTTACACCCGCCAAGAGTTTGTAATCAACGGCTTAGTAGCTCTATATATGAAGTCTGCAACCCTAAGCCCCATCTCTTCCCATCATTATTTCATATTTCTTTCTGAATTTTATTTTCCGATTAAGGTAAGGTACAAAATGAGCGACGCACTCTAATCGCTACTAATAATAACGCATGGCGTCGTGTGATAAGCAAGCTGAGCAACACTCATTCGTTTAAGAGAATACCATGTGAACTTTCAGTAATGTCTGCAATGAGAATTCATGGGCTACAATTTTATTAGTTTGCTCTATTACTATGCTGCAGAGATAATACTGTAGTATACGACTCTAGTAGGTGTGTAGGTTGCGTGTCAATAAAACGCAGTTGTAATAGGACAAAACGTTTTTTCATTGCCTGCGAGAGCACATCTTTTGTATGACTACATATGTACACTTACATTAGTAGACTACGGTATCTACAATTGGGCACAGTGCTCGTAGTATCTATATACTTATGCGAGCACCTCATTCATTTGTATCTCCGTATATGTAGGTAATAAATGCTTTGCACAAAGACAGACATCCAATTCCGATCCGTGTAAAAGCAAAAGCTGAACTATTTCTGACACGCGCCGACTAGTCTAAAAGCAAGCGGAAGGAAATCCATCAAACGGAAAAATACTTTTACTTTTTTCCTGATGTCAGAGAATTGCCTTTATCCCATTTTCGTAGTCAAACCTACCTACTACTATCAATATGAAAAGAAAGCGTTAAAAGGAAAAATGTCTCATCTATGCTTATCTCAATTGTGACAGACTTAGCCAAAGTACGAATACAGACACAATAACAGTCAATGTATGTATACCTCTATGAACAGCAGAATTGATGCAACTACTATTTGTGCGTAGAAATGTGGAAGCTGGTGCAGGTAATGGCATTCTATAACGGAATATAGCCACTCTAAAAGTGGAAAAGGTTGTTCAACAGAAAACGAATCTCGGGTAGACTGGTAGTTTGAAGAAATGCTCCCGTCATTTTTGGTTATAAAGAAAATGATCGAGATGAACATGTTCTCATTTATCATTTTGACATTTCACGTAGTACATCTCCCCTCTATGCTGATGCTATGTTGATGTTCACGTTGATGTAGGCTTAAAATGCACAATCTAAGCACATGGACGGACTACTGTGCCCAACATACAAATACCAACACGAGTCGAGTGGCTCTGAATACCACTACATTTCGTTGTTTTTGCTCTATATATTTAAACATTTTTCTCCACTATCTGTTGGGAGCGTCGAAACGTGGTAGCCATATTTCCCGCTATTGTTTATTTCAAAGTGCGTGTGCGTATTTACGGCGTTTGATGTTTGAAATTCTACGCATTTTTCAACAGCTTTCCTGCACGATGACGCATACCGAAAACAATGTCTCACATATTAAAGAATTCGCACTGCTCATGAAGTGAAGTCTAATTTTCAATACGTCCTGTAACACACCCGCATGCATAATAATATACCTACATCTAAGGAAGTTACACGCTTGAGTCTACTATATAGTTGGTCAGACAAAAAAAAATCCCCCGGATTCACTCACAACCAGCTATCTTTAACTATATCCTCCCCTTGGTATAAGAACTACTTCCATAACATCACATCAATTGTTCCACCATACAGCACAGCAGATATTCGGACTTTATTCCTTCCGATCCTCGTCCCTTCGGCTTTCTCTTTTGAATCCCCATGCCATGCGAGCCCATGCCAGCAATTGTCTGTCCAGTAGTCCATTTCCAAACAGCATTACACTTTAGCCCACCATATCAAGTCTGTACAGTGTGTAGACAGTGGAGATGTAGTATGCATATCTCTATATAAGAAATACTCTCCAGCGCGTACACATTTGTAGGAAGAAGACAAGACAGATGGAGACGACAAATCAAGACTCAACTCAACTCTGCCCCACCGCCACTCACTCAGCACTAAATCTAGTCTCCTTCTCAAGTCAACTCACTCACAATCAGCAATCTCGAGATTTTTTATGCTTTATGTACGTACACGACGTATTAGCGATACGGGTATCTTCCATCACACATGTCTACTACTACAAGATTTTCTGATCCGTCTATTTGTATTCGCGGTAATGGGTGCAGGGCTAGAGAGGGACCAAAACAGATAGCTTCAGCCAAGAGTAGTTGTTGCGAAAGCAAAAAAAAATCCTTTAAATAAGTGAACGCATCCAATGAAACACGTGAAACCATACAATAATGTCTGCGTAAATGATGCTGTACACAGAAACACATTTCTTGTAGCCATTTCCCATTCCAAATGAGTACCAAATTTTAAGAAAGTAGTCAAATTCCCTCGAAAAGATCATTTTCTCAGAATTCTAAATATAACTACGAGAGAAAAAGATCCAATTTTACATATCTTGCGATAAGACACGTAATGGTGAATGGAAGAGTTGGAAGTACGATTGATGTGAATTGTCGAAAACTTTTTAATACCATTAATAAACTATAGAGTGCCATTTTGCCATTAGACACTAAATGAAAACATTACTATTATATCATTACTGGGTTCTTATTTGAGATTATGTTATAGGTTTCCTTGTATCCACGTACGCAGAGAGAAAAGTAAGAGAAAAGGACACAGTGGAAACAGTGCAGTGCGTACAAGTTGAAATAAGGTCAAATTGGGTGGTCCTCCCCTTGGTTGCTCAATCACATTTTCAATTTCCATCAAAGGCAATCCAATTAAGCGAAGAGATTGTGTAGTTCGATATCGTTTCCTTGCTCACAACTCGTCGCGGTTAGTGCAGTTCAACAGTATCGAGGGAGAACCAACAACAGTGCCCGTCTATATTTGATTATAATATTCCTTCAATCTGGCCACATTTACTCATCTTCCCTATCTTATGTAAGATGGTTAACTGCCCAATTTGCAATTGCTCCTACTATTACAGAGAGCGGACAATGGTTCTCTATCATTGCCATTAATAAAAAGCATTTGTGTGCAAGCCTCAGTGTTCCTGATGCAATCATCTACGGCGTGATATGCACTCACATCCCTCCACTTGAAGCCCACCTCAATGCACTTATACGAGAGGCGAGTCATGCAGAAAGGAAGATGGACACCCTGCAGGAAAAATAAAATCGTCCCGCATCGCAACACTGTCAAATAACAAATTAATTCATCTAATTTCGAACCCCCCTACGAGTTTATGCCCCGCTGAGGTTTCACTTCCTGTCACATTACAATCACCCACTCGCTCAAAATCCTATCTTCCATTATCTCGCCGCCTTCACTTTCTCTCTTTTTAGCGAAAACCTAGCAAAACTTCATCACATGAAGCCATTTTTGTAACAATGTTTATCAGACTCAAAAAGTCTGGAGAGACACTGATACTAAGAAGAAACTTTGCAAAAAGAATCTGCCACTGTCTTTCCGTCGTTTGAAACGTGTACTATTTGTGAAATGGTCAGTAAACCCATGCTCTCCGTGCGTCCTTCAAAGTGACAAAGATAAAGAAAGAGAAAAACTTTGCTTCTCTCTTGTCATTCTTTGCAGTATTCGTTTCGCTAGACTAAGTAACAGCAGCAGAGTTCAGGGGAATTTTATCTCAGCCAAATATACGATATGTGTAAAAGCTTTTGAATGATTTCAACTTTGTTATGTGTGCAATTGTAGTGGGTTCTGCAAAATTGTGCCAATTCCGGTGCTGCGTTAAGCCTTTAGCGAACATCTGAGTCAAGCAAGTCATGTCAAACTTAACTGAAGGAGCTTAGGCAGTGACAGAACAGAGTCATGAAACTATATAGATAGGATTTCAGCTCACTTACTACATGCCCTAGCACTCAATCATTTTTATACTCGCGAAAAAGTGCAGGACGTGCATTACATTAAGTTTGCACATGAGCACGAAATCGTATGAACACTGTCAACAAACCCAGAAAGCTTTATTTACGAATGAAACAGCAAATCTTTCAAGTGGGCACAGAATAAGAACTGAGAGAACCAGAACTTTTACCAACAACCATTTCAATCACCACACAGCTTTTTCAGCCGTCTTGACAGATAGATCGTCTAGTGGCAAAAAATTCGCAAACTGGAATGAATCTATATATCCCATTTAACTGAACCCTTTTTCGAGTATTGTGTCTCAATGCTGAGACATAATATTCCAACATTACAATGCTTTTTGTAAGCATCATTGCATGTAACAAAGACTCACGCTTACTGTACACGTTTCTGAGCATCCTCATCCACTTTTTTTCACTGGATACTCTCGACAAGTACAAACGATCGACTTGCGTTCCAACGTACCCTAACTTACGATTCCCAACTATTACCTTGTTAAGCGTAACTTTTCTAAACATTATGGTTTCTAAAAAGACCAGTCCTACAAATTTCTGCAAAGCCAATGACCCAATCCCACTGGGAACTTACATACCAACGTAAGATGGTTACCTTCAAAGCTGAATTATTTACTGTAAGTGAATCTCTCTGGGAAATATACTTTCGATCAATATGTTGTCTACTAACTGACAATGAGAGTTACAAGCATTAGCACTCTGATTTGTTCATTTAGCTAACTAAGCACGGGCTTAAGACCTGTGATTTAGTTAAATCCACAAACCATAGTGCACAGTGTATTCTCATTTACATGCAAAATAAAACACAGCATGCAACCTTTTTCTGTACTCATTCTGTTTTTCTTCTCGACGAGTCTCAGCTAAAATCTCAAGTCCTTCATGACATCAATTCAACTCTATGTATACTCACGTTATACCCGTAATATACCTATCCACCTTTACAAAATGTCTCACGATCAGTAGAAATCCTATATTGCCCGCTTGTATAGCTATTATGTAATGGAAAAATTCTTGGAAATAAAACGAGAAATCATTCGAAGGGCGTGCCTTTATGTTTAAATTTTCATCAAATGGACAACTCTAAAATTTACGATGCCGCTATAAGAGTATCTGCCTACCTCTACATGCAAATGCACGCACTTAATTCCTTACGTATACAAACACCGTGCTCTTGCAGCCACAGACCCGTGCTAACAATGCCTTTGCCTGCACAGTATTCTCCAGAAAAAAAATGATGCAAAGAGATATGGAGAGTGCATTCTCTCAGAACCATCAGCATTTATATGGTCAGGAGTCAGGACAAGTAAGGCACACAGGTAGAATACGAAAAACATTTTTTAAAGTCAACTGCCATCATAAACTTTGAGGAACATGGTCAATTGGCATCTCATAACAAACCATTTACTATTTATTACACAGCCCATTCAAACTCAGAGAAATCACATTGTGTACATACGTGTGCACTCTAGCTAGTAGTTCACATATTAGCAACTCGACCACACCACAAAAAGAAATAGTCACACTGGACTGGAAGTAGTCGATTTGAGCTTCACTCATTATTATCATCGTTTCTTACTTAGTGCGTCGCCCATCACTTCACCCAGACCAGAACAGTTCGCCTTCTCCTCTCAGTCTCACATATAAGGCGAGAGCAAAGCAATTGAATTTCATTTCATTTAATTGCATTGTTTAGTTATTTCAGAGCCAGTGACAAGAAATATCCTAGGCAGTGAGTCTCTAGTGAGAGAGCATTCTGTTTCGTTTCCAATCTGGTTAGCAGAGAGACACGAGAAGAGAGCGTAAGGAGAAAACAGGCGTGTGAAAAGCGACGAGCAAATAAATCTTGGCCAATTTATCCCTAAATGACAGGACAGATAACGATCCATTCATTCTCTCTATTACTTAGGTTGCATTTCCTATCAATTCCATTGGCCATCGCCAAGGAGGTAATACTGCACATAGCAAACTTGAACCCAACTAGAAAGATACATACTTTCAAAGTAAATGGCACTTAGGTACGTAAGGGAAAAAATCCAGATATTACATATAGCATTTCCTAATATGTGATTCTAGACTCTATATATACTACTATTACATATGTGCATACTGTAGATACTGGCTGACACGTCTCCCATCATATATTACGTGCAACATGAAACACCAAAGTACAAACCAGAGAGAGAGAGAGAGCGCGCAAAGTATGACTGGCATTACATAAGCCAGATCCCGTAAGTTTTGCCTTCTGCTTTGTAGCTTGTAAGTTGAGTCGAACAAGTTGACTAGCAATTAGACCATGAACACGAGCTTCACTTACTGCCTTAAGTGAACATTGCCTGCACTATAATGTGCGTAATGGACTTCACTTATACTCTGTGCACTGTTCCCAAATTATAGGGAGGCAAACGGAGTGAGAGAGAACGCGCAGACAACAGAAAAGTTATAGATGTGTCAAGCCGCCTGTCTGTGTGCACACTGTTAGATGGATACTAACAATGGTAGTAGACTGAGCGGAGAAAAGCATGGAAGAAGAGCTGTCGAACGAAACACTTTAGAGAGAACAATGGAGCGCTAATAGGAAGTATAGCAGGTTGTTAAAACTACAAGTCTCAATTTAACGGTATCATCGTCAAATTAAATGTCAACATCGTAGATCGATTGGCAAGATTACCACACGAAAGCTGTTTCTGGCTAATTGTCAATTGTGTCTGTCTGTGTGTGTGACAAAAGGAAGTTTACTACATGTATAGTACAGTGTGCTGAAACGAAACTGGATGGCCCTGGCCCATATAAATTGGGTAGGTGGCACTCAAATTTTTATGTGTGTAATACATTAATCGTTAAGGGAGCGTCATTGCCGTTGTGATGTGACATTATATGCGTTCTGTAACGCTACCAGTATTTTCAGCTAATAGAGATGTGTCTGCTGTTCATAGGAAATGTGGAAATAGTGTTAGTTGTGTGGATGGAACTGTTCAAATACATGTAAGTGATACTTTTTACATTAGTAACGTATTAGGAAAAGTCTAAGGGCAAACAAAAGGGCCTTGAGCTTCACCTTTGTTGACTGTCGGTTCTAATTAGCCTTCTGATCCGGCACTTTTCATACTTAGAGATAGTTAACTTTTTATGAGAACTACTCGCTCAGTTTAAGCCGAATGGAATGGTAATTTTAGTAATAACCGAGGTAACGTAGGCCACATAATGAGCTGTCTGTCTCCAGCTTCACTCTGCTGACAGCTTTTACAGCTTACATCCTTTTAATTCCAACTGTCCGTCCAACTCACTCCAAGTCTTTCGTGCACTGGATACTCGATACGAGCAGGCGAATGAAAGCGTAAGGAGATTTTACTTTGTAATCGTAATAATAAAATACTAAAGAGTACTTATTACTTCGTGAAAAGTGTGTGTTTGAAAAATATGTTTTCTAATATTAGTGGTGCAAACATGGTATATATTACTTTATAGATGAGGCGGCAGGCTTGGTGCTAAAAAGTTTCAATGTGGCCGTGAAACTCGTGAAAATGTGTTAATACTGGAAATGATGTCAGTATGCCCTTTGAGGGATTATGGAAGCGCCTTATATCAAGATGATCTCATAACATTCGATTCAAAGTCAAATGAGTAAGAATATAAATGCAGTGTACAAAATCAACCTTCTAATTTCTAAATGAAGTGTCTTCATGGCATGCCCAAGACTAATTACAAACCATGTGGGTTATCACGATTCATTCCAATTTTCATATGAAACGCATCCCTCAAAAAGGCACTTATACAACAATTGAAAATACAGTCCCAGATTAGGTAGGGACGAATTCATGGGATGTATATTAGTATAGTATACGTGCAGTTAAAAGAGAATCATCGAACCCGATTCCTCTTTATTAAACGAACAATAGAGGGTACGTATAATTCGGAATTGGGCCCAATTCTAACCCTAAGTTCGGTGCCTATAAATCCATGTCTTCGTTTTCCTCGTTTCAGTACCAAATACACTGTCAACTGTGAATCAGGGGAAAATGACAGAGAAGCAAGAATAAGAGAAAATTTCACAATAATTTTATCACTAGTTCCGATCTAGTTTCCTCTTCACTCATGATCCACTCTGGCAGAACAAACTCAAAGTGATATCTACTTGGGGGTGCATTGAATTGCTATTAGACTTATTATTGTCCGTTCGTTAATACTACAGCACGAAGGGGACACCACTGCCAGCAACCTCTGCACTCTACACAGCGTTCTAACCGACTAACCAAAACACAGTGAATGCAACGTCGTCGGTTTTCTTTAAAAACGGACTGTGCGTGCAAGTGGGTCCATCGTCCAGTTCAGTCTGTCAGCTTTGGCTTTGTTAGATCATGCACAGGATGAATCACTCTTGTTCGACATCAACATTAATTATCCCTTCTACGGTTTGGATGTGGACTAACAAGCTCATGCCCACAAAAGGAATAAATAACATCCAACCAGTGTAGCCATGTCCGACAGACATTCAAAATAGATCATTAGTTTTTTTCTCGTGAAAGCCAACTTTTAGTTTTTGCTAAGCTGCTAATTATAATCCTGTTTGTCAAAGAAACATTTTTTATAATGAGGACACACGGATGCAGATAATTGGGACATTTGTCAAATCAAGTCGTCCATTCACATGTATGAATCTATTTACTTTACACATACCATATACATTCCAATAGGAAAATTTAAATCCTGATTTAAAAGTAGAAATAATTGAGTTATAAATCAATAATTTAATATAGCGACGATCGCTGTCTAGCAGGCAGAATAGAAAAAGCCATGGCTGTACGATTGTAATTTAATGAGCTTCCCTTTCCTTTTTTGGCAACACTCAAAACAAAACTAATACTGACAGACTGTACTCATTGTCAGAGTGAGACATTCATTGTTTCTTCAATTATCCACCCTTTTTGTCCATCTTGTCATCATCATTCAGAACAAATCTGCTGTTGGTTGAACACAAAATAAATAAATTCTTTTTGGAAATCTGTGAGCTTGCGTTACAGTACAGTGTTAGAGCTGACGAAAGGTGGACGTGTTGCAAGTATTCGGAAGTGCCACACAGAGAAATATCAACCACAGTCTGTACACACAAACCTAAAAATGTCAAACGACTTTCCTGCCTATTACAAACATAACAGAATGCAATTTGCATAATGGAAACAGACTGTGAAGTTTAAGTGTACATACACATGATTAAACACTAGCCCAGCAACGCGTGCATTGCACATTATTATGCAAAGAGCAAATAGGTGGGATGCTCGCACTAGAACATGGCATGATCAAATACTTAAAAGGTAGGCACATACATTTTCAGCCATTATACACAAAGCACACTGCATGGGCGCATGATAAATTCATCACTTCGATATTAAGCAATTCATTCATCATGTAAACGACCAAAGTTATCAGTGTATTATTATTATTGCATTATTCATGCACTCTCTGGTGGACGGGCAAACAACAGTTCTAGTCAACCCTGACTCTGATCCTCCTCTGATACAGCTTCATAAACACAATGCAGCATACCCTCATGTGCGTTAAGAATTGCTGAAGCTGAAACTGCTTTGATTATGTGATATTATTTATATTGACCAAAGCGTTTTTAGTTTCGCTCTTATAACAAAACATTCCATTATGACGTATCCACCCGATTTAATTTCACTAATGTGTTCATCCACCACTCTGCCAAAGCGAATTCATTTTCAGCTCTAGATCATAAGATTGCAACTTTAGTCGTTGACTGTACATTTAGTCGCCTGTTACAAGTTCACTAATTGTGTTAAGATGAAGATTGTCAGATGTTGCTCACACGTAGTATTTATCTCAACTTACTATCACTTAAATAATAGATGCGAGATGGCTATCTGCGAATCTACAAGATTTACGTTACGTAATGGGCATGCTGGTATGATTTTATGGAAGAGAGGAAGGACAACACCCGTTCTGTTCTCCCCTACGATCTTAAGTTAATTCAGTGTATTATACTGCAGGGAATTATTATAAAGACCGCATCATGTAGTAGTACATTGCAAAGGGTTTGTTGAATTCATACATACGAGAAGAGAGAGAGAGAGTGAACACAATTCGCAGAGTCAGGCTGTGCTTTAACCTCCCCATTCTTTGTATGTGTATTATTATTAGCTATACTTACAGATCTTCAATTCAATTTCCATGTTGGTACATGTAAGTGTAGGTAGGTCTTGTACTCTCCCTGATGTCCGTCATCATCAAATTCCTTCTATGGCTTTCCTGGATGTTTAGCTTTTTGTGGGCTGCCTTTGCTGTCTTGTTGTGTGTTGTCTGCTCGCCTAAACTATTCACTATTCCATAGTAGACAGTACAACGGATTTTAACAGGAGACTATGTTATAGGGTACATACTCTTGATAATACATTCAGAGTTTGTTTGCCAATCCATTTCTCTACTAAATCTCCATTAAAGCCAAGGATATTCTAATCTTTTTATTTGCAATGCGAGATAATCATCTGCATACCAAGATAGAATTACACGCAGCAACTCGATAATTCAAAAGGAGGTGGTTTCGTTTGCACGTTAGCTTCTTCCTAAAGCTAAACTCAAATGTAAATACACAAGGTGTAAGCAGAATGTTTTCTATAATACAATCCAAAGGTTTTGCACAAAGTAAATATATTATTATTACTTACATGCTTCTACATAAGAGATGAGAAGGGACTGTAATTATCATTTATGAAGTTAGTATGTACCTAATGTATGTACAAGATGTGAAATCTTGATTCGGCTGAGAGTTCATCGGAGAGCTAACACATCTCATCTTGAGTAATTCTGACGACTTGTCTTTTAATCTTCAAAACTGAACCACGAACACTGTATACACACCAACAAAGAGTTGCTCAAACAGATTCCATTCCATTATGTGTGCAATGTGTTTACTTAGTAGGCACCACCACTCTACTACTACTCTACTATAATCCCAAATAGTTTATATTATGCAAAGACAGATAGAGAATTTCTCTAAACTCCTTCTTCATGTTCGGCTCAATGAATTTGACCTTGGATGCATACTTTTATCTAATCAAAACGTCCCTACAAAGATCCTCATGCTGCAAAAAAGTCTGTGCAGCTGAGCTAGGTGTAATTTGTGAGATTAAAGTGTAAGTACATACCTAAGTGCAATAATCTGCGAGCTGAACATACAGAACTGGATCTGAACAAGTGATGTTTTGACTGGTATTGAAGTTTAATAGTGCAGTGCTACATGTACGTCTTCTTGTACGATAATACTTACAGCATTTCGGTAACACCTCTACTTGAGATAAATGGATGCAGAAAGAAGCTTTCTTTCGCATCAAAAGCTCTACAAGGTAGACACAGGTGCTGCGCATGCAATACAATATTCATGCAAGTAGTCATTAAAACTTTCCTCGTAACTCACTTGTAACATGCGAGTAGAAGTTGTTGTTCTTTATCTTTTCTTACTGTACAGATATAAGAAAGCAAAACAAGATACTGATACCATGAAATATTACAGCATGTCATAATTCCTTGCAAATTGCATCGTTTGCAAAAGAGATAATTAGGCAGATATTACGAAGGCAGTACAAAAGAAAACCTCTTTTGGTTATGGACATTTAGTTTGACCACGCCAACTCAGATCAACTTCAGTTCATTTGAGTCTCTCGCCTAGCATTGCTGCCAATTCCTTAATTAGAGCCTAAATGTTATGCAAAGCTCATGGCTAGTTTGGTCATGAGCTCATCATATGCAGCATTTTGTTTTACTCGTGAGACTGAGCAAATCGTCGGTGTGTTGTATCACAATGCAAAATAAACGGCAATATAACACAAAGAAACGCACTGCTCGACTGCGATTGTGCAACAAAGATCTTTTTTTCCTCGACTCAACTCCTCGGGCTGTATACAAGCAGACCAGCAATGAAGCGCCAGACAAAACAGGAAAAAAATTATTGTGGATTTCCATAGAATGTCTTAAAGTAGATTTGGTTTGATTACAGTAGATGTGATTTATTACAATGGCCATTTTGTATCACAATACTTGTTACACATGCAGCCAAAAAATCCAAATTTAATTCCACATTTTTGTGATCAATTCTGTTTGCAGAACGCTAAGCATGTATGCATCTGATGTAGATCATCTCAAGAAAAGCCCAAGAGCATCTGCTGTGACCTCAAACTGTGCTTACGATATATTAGTATGAGCATTCCCGTCTTTTAAAGTGCATACAACTTCAAAGTAATGTTAAAA
>JABASC010000627.1:0-35107 GCA_019776185.1 Plutomurus gul | reverse complement strand
TCGTCGCCAGCGTCCGGTAGTTCCCCCCGGGGAAAATTATCCGTTTCCGATGATGGAATCGAGTCTCCGGGTCGCACTTCTTCAACGGGCAGCTCCTCGGATTCTCCTCATCTTGCTAGAGGCGCTCAGACTGCTGCCTCAGGGCAATCTTCTGCCGCAACGGGGTCAACTCCACCCTCAGGCCCTGGCTCCGCCCCTGAAAGCAAGAAAACTTCTCGATCCCCCTCAGAAACATCCACGAAATCTTCTCGTTCTGCATCAGACTCTTCAAAATCGTCAACTAAATCTTCATCTTCTTCAGGCTCCTCCTCCAAGGCTTCCAAGTCGACGACAACGACCGGCACATCCATCACTTCACTTTCTCAGTCTCAATCGCATTCGTCTGCAAAAGCGAGCTCTTCGGCCACTTCAGGGGAGGAGGGGGGGTTAGTTGCATCGGGCTCAGGTAGTTTGTCACGTTCCTCGTTGGCATCTTCCCCAATCTCAATCTCGGGCTCAGAATCTCGTACGTCAGAATCTACCGAGTTACAAATCACGAGGTTGTCTCCTCCTCGTGTAGATTCCAGTGGGCACTATCCCACGGTTGTTGAATCTCTTGCACCTTTCATCCAATTCTCTTTCTCCGTCAAAGGTAACTATACTCACTAACTAACAATCAATACAATAAATACAATAAGTAGTGTGTAGTGCACAGAACAGTTTCCCCGCAATCTGAAAATTATCAATCAGCCAGGGTTTCCTTCACAGTGGAATTAATTACTGTCATCAAATGTTTTAAACGTTTGATCACACGTGTGATTTAATTAATCCCTTCACAGAAATCACTGTATTTAATCCCACTGTAATGGGATTTTAGCTGAAAAAGTGGGATTTACGAAACCCTGGCTGCAGAATTATAGGGACTTTTTTTGGGAAGGACTTTTATTTTACAATGTCTCCGGCTACTTATAATTTTTTGTATAAAGTGAGTGATGGAGTTATGAATATGAAATGGGCTAAATTAAATATCATTATTTTTAACGTTTATTTTAATATGAGAAAAAACACGACTTGTAGAATGCAGTGTTCAGTTATCGGTATTTTTACTACTCGGGGGTATACTTGGGCATGGTATAACAAAGCAAAGTCAATCAGGGTTTCGTCTGTAATTATACCAGTGGGAATAATTAATACGATCAATTGTTTTTAAACGTTTGGTGTGATTAATACATGCTATAAGGGATACATTTAATCACAAATCACAGTATTTAATCCCACTTTACTGGGATTTTAGCTGAAAAAGTGTGATTTACGAAACCCTGAATTCAATATCGTGAAAATCGTAATAGAAGGAAGATGCACCGTACTTATTAGCAACGTTTTCACCTGTGCTGACAAGTATTTGCATATTTATCAGCAACGGGTATCTAACACCATAATAATGAATTTTTGCCGATTCACCTTGTTATTTTAATTTTTTTCTTCATTTTTGCAGCTGGAGACAACAATAGTACAAATCTCTTGCGTTCGAAATAATCCTAATAAAAATTCTTCCTGTGAGAGTCAAAATCTTCAAAAGCTTTTACTAATCTTTACTCTGTGCTATTTTTGGATTGTGGGGGTAACTCTAAGCACTGCACACTATTTACAAAATTTTGAAATTTTTTTTACAACAAAATTAACCTATAGTTATTAAATTCATATTGTAGTCTAATATTTGCCCTTAGAGAATTCTATTGAATATATCGCACTACTAATACAGACTAATACAGCAGGGTATGGCAATGTAGAAAGCAATGTCGCTCGCTTCTAAATATTCCATTTCTGAATTACAGTTCATTTATTTTCAAAGCAAAGTGTTGCAAACCTCCGTTTCTATTTTATTATTATTATTATTATGATTATTATGGTTTATGATGAAATCTGGTACTGAAGTTAACGCTACTAATTTCGTATTGAGTATACCCTTAATATTTTCAAAAAATTAAGGGATGCTCTAATATAAATAAATACAAAAAATACCGCATGATGGTTCATGATTACACACATACACGTGAATGTATAAATACTAAAGTTAAGTAACCGTCTAGGTGACGATCAACCGTCAAGCCCCCCAGCGGCCGCCGAAGACGAAGAAACAAAATGCGAATCGGAGAAGAGTCATCCGTGAGTGGTGGCTCTCGCAATCGAATTATGACCACCACCCTCCGTCCACAATCTCCCACAACCACCAACGAAGAACACGCCCGCACGGATGTGGAAGATTTAGAAGAAGAACAATATTTTGAATTTAGCCACACCCACCTTTGGCCAAGATTTGACAGACACCGAAATTTTATCATCAGATGAAGATGTAGCTTCTACCTTTTACTTCCTCCTCGATCAAACAACGAAGATATCGGAAGATTAATTCTGGAATACGGTGATGAAGGGGATTTGTTCACCGAAGACGAGTCTGGACAGAAAACTATTGTCACACAACAGTCTGGGTCACCTAGTATTCTTCTGGGAAGTACTTTGACTGATGTTGAGGTGGAGGATGGGGAAGAGAAGATGGATTTGGCGGGAGCAGGCTTTTTAATTGAATTTCCCTTGTTAGAGGAGGATAGTGGGGATGTTGTCATCGTTGAGTCGGAAATGGCGGAAGAGCAGAAACGAAGTAATTTTCTAATTTTGAGGGAAGAAGAGGAGGAGGGGCCAGTCACAGATGTGGAAGACTTGGAGACAGTAGAAGAACCACTACGTACATTTATTAAAACAAGATAAGAGAAATCCCCCACCCGAATTAATAATTGACCCGGTGACAGACGAGGAAAGTTTAGAGGTGACCCGGCTAACTTCCCTCGTCGGATCAATCACTCCTTTTGAGGTGGGGGACGAACGTTTGTATGAAGATCTGCCCGATGAAAGTTTTGCAACGAAGAATTCTAATAAGAATGAACACCAGATTATCGGTGAAAAAGATGATGAAGCTGCTCTGGCGAAGAAAAGGGGGAAATTGAAGCCAAACAGATGGTCAATAATATTCTACCCGGTAATGCTACAAGGAAATTTTCGGAACGAGAGCAAAAATTTTGCTGGAGGGGGCTCCCCCTCCCACAGATAATGACGGAATACTTGGTGCAGTTTGCGATTCAGAAAGACTCGATATTTACCAAGGGAAGAAAATAGAAATAGATTCCTCTGACGACGAAAACGATGAGAGGTTCACCGATTTGAAGATGTGTCTGTTGTGGAGGTTGAGTTGTGGGGAACCTCGCAATTGCTTGCTTCTTCTTCTGTGATCTGGACGGAAGCGGATGATAGAATGATCGATGATATGATGGACGTTAACTGCTCCACTGTGTCAGTCAAAGAAAGAGAAATATTACCCACAGCAAACGTATGTAAAAATAATAAGAAGCTTCAAAATCTTTCACGTAAAATTTGCCAAAAGCCACTTTTGACGATGCGACTAGGGACGTTGAAGATTTTGACGACGAAATTTCAAACAACGTTAAAATTCTCATCAGTGCAGGAAATTCCATGGATTAGCAGACGACGGCCCAGGAAGAAGAACTCACGAGGTTTAAAATTCTTGAATGCAATTGAATTTTTTCCATTCCGGGGGTCATCATCTTATAAAAAAATTTAATTACTCTGTGAACCACAACAATACAAACAAAACATGAATTTTATTTTTGACCTCCGTTAATTAATTTCATGATTTTATCGCTATAATTTATAAGTTTCGCTTTTTCTGTATTAATTAGCTACTAGAGATGATAATTCAGCTTGAGCTTCGTAGCGCGGTCTCAGGACAAGAGTAAGACTTTGAAATATATTATTAATTAATCTCTGATCATCACACATTATGTTAATGTAATATACTACACAGTAGAGAAACTATGTAGTAGCATTAGCACAGATCGTTGGTTGTGGTTGTCGTAGGTTATTCTCTGTCTCATCTAAATGTACACCCAACCTACCCTTACTGTTTAAATTGCAATGTAGATTATTTCTTTCCAGAGCGAGATTCCACACAATCACAATTGGGCGCAGATGCGACAGAAGTGCTGTCAGGTAAGCAATCCAAAATCTACGTTCCGTAAAAAAATTCCACAATATTTATTTATTGAAAAAAATTTAGATTCTGATTTCGTTCCTAAATTCAATTTCTCTTAAAGAACATTTTGCTAAATGGAGAGGGATTCTGTTTTTATAGAGTAAACAAAGATCGACTGACAAAAGAAAAAGTTCCGGATTATTTTGGTTTTTGTATTTTATATTTGATGTCTGGTGTCGTGTCGTACCGCGTTTACTTTCGCAAAATTTCTGTAATTATTTATTTTGTCCGTGGTTTAAATTTTCTTGATTTTCTCATTTATTATTATTGGTGTAAAATACATTCTTGACTGTTTACAATGTTACTGTAAGCTTGTAAGCCTTTGCCCTGCATGCTCTTTCTGCCAATCTGTAAAGCATACGGCAATGTGCATTCTGATAGGGGAATTACTACAATTCCTATTTCCTCTCTGTGTATGTGTTCATGTGAAACAGCTCGTCATTGCAATGTCGCATTTAATCGTCAGTAAATTAAATTAGTCGTCAGTAAATTAAATTAATCGTCAGTAAATTAAGTAAAAGCTTTTTTTTTATTGCTCTTTCTCTCTCGTCAAGAATTTAATGAATACAAAAGGTATAGAAGGATTGAACGAGACAAGGAAATATATTTTTAATGTGCTTTATTTATTTAATTATAAATGTATGATTGAATTGACTGACATGAAATGAAACACAAAGGAGGAAATCGGAAAAGTCCAATCATCCTTATAGACTCTGATGATGGGAAAGCGAGTCCGATTCATGCAGAGATCAAACTGCTAGTGAGAACTTCCGAGAATGGAAGGGAAAGTGTAGAGATTAGAAGCTTGAGGGAAAGACTTGTTCCTGCTTCTCCTCCTGTTTGTGTGGACAGCGAGAGAACTGCATCTCCGATTTTCACTCAAAAACTCGTGGTCAGATTTCAAGAAGGTCCGCTCAACTTACTTTCACTTTTCCTCCTTTCGTATAACCTTTCACCTTACATCTAAATGTTAGTAGTTAGTCATGGGTTGTTCTCTAGAGATTCGCTTAGGTGTCTAACTGCTCTTGATTGATCTCTCCATCTGTTTCTATGGTATGGATGTACACGTGGTAACCCCCCACCCCAATTTCTACTTTCACTAAAAATTCTACTCTATCTGTCAAATCTCGTCTCGCAATCTATTCTATATATTTTCTTGGACTTTCTCGTAAATGTGTACACGTACTCGTTGTTAAAAATGCTAACGTGTAGATAAATAATCAAGTATTTACTGCCGACGTAATATTAACTTCAAAACCGAAATGCCAATTAAAATGCTACTGAATGAAGACGTAAAGTTTCCAAGAAGACTATGTAACTACTAAACTACTCACAGAATAATAACTAGCAATTAAAAAGAAAAAAACGCTTGAATTCTTACTACTTACCAGAATTGCTTTACTTATTAGGTGCACAGTTTACTAACCAAATAGAAAGATTGTTGGGAAACCCTTTAATGTGACCGGAAGTGGTGGAATGTGGAAAAATTCCTTAAAAAAGAGAAATAAAGTTAAGAGTGAAAATAAATAAATGCCCATTTACAGATCCTATTCATGTGGAAAGTATCGAAGTGGGGGAGCGTGAGACTGGCGAGACAATCGATATCTCGGATTTGGATGATTCCCCCTTTCACCCAAGATCCTTCCAAGACTGTTTGAGAAGCACAACGACGACGAGTACGACGAATGGCGGCAACACCACAACCACCACCACCACCAAGATCACATCCTCCCACCACGTTATTAGAGACCCAGATAACTTTTATAGTCAGCCAGAAGATAGTAGGTCAAAGGTCACAAGCAGTGGAGGAGTAGATATCGTAGAGATTACCTCGGACGATGAGAACGAATTTTTAGTTTCCGATTCAGCGAATGACTTTCTCCCTTCCTACCAACAGTCTCAATATCAACAGCCATCCCAACAGGAACAAGCCCAGGAATTAATTTTCTCACAAAGAATTCTCGATAGTCGTTTTGATGAAGAAGCTGAAGAAGAGGCGGAGCAATGGGAAAACCAAAGACTAAGCCCAGATTTGAATGACTCGGCAGAATTACAGAATGAGTCAAAGGAGATCCAAAGAGAAAGTGAACCATCGTCTCAATCTCCTCCGTCTCCGAATTGGGTTGCTAATAGCACGATATACGGGGGTGAGATCGTGGACGACATCATTGCAGAGGCTCTGTCCACTCTGAGTAATAATGCGGAGACTCTAGCCACGCCTCCTCCTCCAGCAGAACAACAAATACAGCCAGATGTGTACGATGATGAATTCGGTGTGGGAGAAAGTCCTGTTGGAATCTATGAATTTCACCGAAGAGGAACTTATCGCCCAATTTACATCTGATGCTGAACCATTCTTTAATTCTGATCTTGAACCTGAGCTGGAAATTGTGCAGCAGACTACAACGACGAAGCTGGAAGATGAACAAGAGGTAGGGGAAAAGTCTGTGGAAGTGAGAGACTTGGTTGATGTTATGCGAGAAGCGATAGAGAAGGAGATCGAGACGTTAGAGTCCCTCCCTGAATCCTCCTCTGTCGTTATTGAGACTGTGAAAGAGAATACTACCACGGAGGCTGCTGCTGCTGATCTTCCTGTAGATGATGTAGATGTTAACAATAGGGAAAGTGAGGTTACCACAGAGGTAGAAGAGAAAGACACGAGTACGAATCCTCCTCCTCCTGTTCCTCCAGCTCCTCCCACTTCTTCCTCGAAAAAGAATAAAAATAAGAAAAAGAAAGGCAAGAAAAATGGAGGTGCGGCTGCAGCTTCACAGGAGAAAGCCACTTCGAAAGAGTCTAGCCCAGAGTCTGAACAGCAGGAACCTTAATACCTTCTACTTTCAAAACACATTCAAGTCATTCGTAACGTAAGATTTTGCTTTTATTATTTCTTTGAGTTTTTATTACTTTATTTATTTTTGATTGGTGTGTGGTTTCGCAATTTGCTTTTTAATGTGTGCTACTAATTACTTAATTTAAGTTTGCGACGGTTCGTCTTACTATTAAGGTGAAGATTTGAAAATATTCCGTGAAATTGTCAAATGACAAGCAGGTGAAAGTTTATTTGCTATGAAAAAGGTAATTGGATGTCAATGCTACTAAATAGTTCTAGTGATTCGTGTGGTGTGCATGTAAATATGAAAATAGGCATGAAAATGTGATCGTCTGATCAATTCCTCCCTCCTACAAAATCTAAATCAGTGAGATGTGAATTTTATAGAAATTCGAAAGCTTCATTATCATTCGTGATGTCGTAGATTTCGCCCCGCGATCAGTTTTAAAAAAAAATTCTCGTTTCGCTTGCAAGTTTAAGTTTACAGGAAGAGATTTTCTTTGCAGGGATTTTCGATGTCAGTTGATGAAAATATTTTTTGAAGAAATCGTCTTGTTTTATTTTTTAGTTGTGAGAAAAGCGGCTCTGAGTTCATTTCATTTCAGGTGGTTGCGAGAAATTAGTTGATTCTATAGAAAAGTGGTTATTGAAAATTGTTAGTTGCATCTGGCTCTCGGACCAAAAGTGAGGACTTTGACGTGACAGCCTCACCTTCCAGAGTGGTGGACAGTGTAGGCACATTCGGAGAGAGAAAGGCCTTTTGGCACGAAAAGGATGAGGAAGAGAGAAAGAAACGAGAGTCACTTTCTTCCGTCGAGGACTACACGCAGGGAGTTGAAAATTCCGCTTTTGTCGGCGTCGAGACAATTGACTTGCAGGCTGCCCACGTGGACACCACCATCACCACACCCACCACAGTGCTTCCTCAAAGGACACCAAGTCCCTACGAGATCGAGAGAAGCAAAGAAGCCATTTTCCTTGACACGGATGACCCAGAAGCAGAGGAGGAACTGCAACTCGACGATCTCGTCCAATACCAATACAACCAACAATCTAGAGCTCCTCCCCCTCCCCCACCACGCCGCTTCGACAAATCAGACGTACAAGCCAGTCCAGAGAGAAAAGTCGTCTTTGCGGGACTCTCGTCCGCTGATGACGACGATGATGACAGACAAGAAGAACAACACATTCCAATTCTCACTAGCAAACCAATGCAAATCAGTCGTGATATATTCCAATTATCAGAGATGAGTCGCAGTGGTGACAGCGTCGGGGATTCGTCACACTCGAAGAAAGTCGACAGCAGTCAAGTGTCTGTTGTGAGTGGGGTGCGAACGGCCAGTTCTACTTCCACTCCCGCCTCAACTCTTGAAAAGAGTGAGATTGAGAAGAGTGAAAAGTCTCCGAGTGAGACGGCCATTTTCAGTGACACGAGGATGGACGAAGTCAGATTTGCTGCCAGTTCTCTTGTGTCCGAAATTGAATCGACAGTCGAACAACAACTTGGAATCGATACTACAAAACCGTCTGCTCCGTCAAGTGTTGACATCACTGACGAAGAGCTTCTTTCAACTGGAGATGTCTCTTCACCAGAACCAGCACGCTCCTCAAAGGTAAAAAAACACAATCTTGCAATTTAATTATGTAATCAGGGTTTCTGTTCTGATTTATCACAGTGGGATTAATTAATGTGATAAATTAAAATGGATTGTCAATTAATCCCATAATATTTAATCACAAATCACAGTATTTAATCCCACTGGTTGAAAAAGTGTGATTTACGAAACCCTGATTGTTATTTAAGGCGTTTTAACTAATTAATGATTAAAAATGATTTTTTGAATGACAGCATCTACCACATCAATATAGCGAGAAGCTTGGCTCAGGTTTGGTGACAGAAGCTGGCACTCCAGAAGCTCAGGCAATAATTTCCTCATCATCTGGGGAATTTTTCACCGCTCCCGAAGACAGTTTACTCAAGAGTTCATCTGACGAGCCATCACGACCCAAATCGTGGGACTCCTCCCTCCTAGGAAACGTTTCCAACAATTTCCCATCATCAGGCTCCGGCGGATCTGAATATCAAACTGCTTTGAGTGCCGTGTCGGCTGCTTCCTCTTCAGAAAGCTACTTGGGAAGCTTTGTCGAGCGAAGCTTCTGCATCAGAGACTCTTGTCGCATCTCAAATCGATCTCGGAAGAGATCTTTTACTTGAGGACGAAGACGACGAAGAGCAAGAACAATACCAACAACAATCTACCTCACAACAACAACAATCCTTCTCACAGCAATACAGCGTAGAAAGGGAAAGGTTACCAACTCCAACTGACCTAACAACAACAACAACACCAATTCCAGCCACAACAACAACAACAACGACCTCCCGCTCAGTGCACTGTGAAACGACCAGACAGAGTGACGAGGAAAGAGCCGCCTTGGGACTTCCGGTCACGCTGACCTCGTCCACGTCCGGCACAACCGTCTGCACACAAGTTGAAACAACGTACGAAGCTCGAGTCAGGGGAAGTCCAGATCTGGCGGATGATCAAGAAGGAAATTTCCTAATTGAATTTGACACCTGTTCACCCCCCGATCAATTATCCCAGCAACTTTCGTCATCTTCCTCATCGTCCCGTTCGCGGTCACACCGACGGGCCGAGAGTCAATCGTGGAACGATTCCTTACTTTACGGCATCGAAGAGAAAATCGAAGATGAACAATTAAAAGATATTATTTTCCCGGTTGAAGAGGAGATTTCGAATTTATTTGACAGAGAGCCGTCCGAAGAGGTGGAGGACCCGATCGAGAGACCAATCACACCGGAGCCAATTTTCTCACCTGATGAGAGACAGCGTATGTATTACCCGGGCACCTCTTTCGATCAGAAAGACTCGATGGAGGCTGACATTGTGGAAGAGTTCAGTGGCTTGACTCAAGGTGTCCCCGACTACGCAATGGAGCAAAGTATTTTCGACAGGAGAATGGCAGCTCAGAGACTGGAAGATATCGAAGAAGAAGGTGGATCATTGAAGAATTCCCCCAAATCAGTTTTAAGCATGGAAATGAGTTCATCAATGCCCGAGATTGAAGAGAGAAACAGCAGTTCAAATGGCAGCAGCGGTGGTGGTAATGGGAACGGTGAGAAAACGGGCAGACCCGGATCTCGTGAGTCATCTTCATCGTTGAAAGAATTCGAGAGTTTAGAGTCAGCTGTTCTTGAAGAGTTTGATAAGAAGGATGAGCCTCCTCTCTCAGAAATCGAGGAAGGCCATGAATCTCAAGTTTCCGAGGAATCGGATGAAACAGAAATGTGCGGAGAACCGGATCCTTATGACGGTGATCTAGATAATGATGACAAGATGATGAAAATGCTCTCGGAAAAATTCGAGATGGTGGAAGACTCACCAGAAATAACGGAAGTTCCTGAATACGCAGAGGAGAATTTGGATCCGATGGCATTCTTTACAACGACAGTCATGGAGCTCCGCTCTCCAGAAACCACTGAAAGCTCTCAAATTGACGATTTTCTTCTCAGAAGTGAATTAATTGCAACGACAGATGCAGACTCAAGTTTAGAATTCCGAGTGCCGGATAAATTGACGAAAATTGCCAGCATGACTGACACAAAAATGACTTCTAGTGGAGACTCACTTGATGAGCAGAGTGGAAAGAATCTGATGGAGGTCTCCAGAGACTCTTTGGATTTTGATCAGCCAGATCAACCTGAACCCACTGAAATGTCATCAACAATAATGACAGACTCACTATTGGCTCAAATGCCAACAGTAGCCAGGAATGAACTCGTTGAGAGTATCACCAGACTCAGTCACGAAAGTCGAAGTCCCATGACAGACTCATTGGAATTACAAGCAGGACAGGATCTCCCTGCACACATGACACAGTCATCTGATTCCCTTAATGGGGGGAGGTCTTCAGACGGTGCTGACAGATTCTCTACAGTCACACCAGGCTCACCACACCCAATGCTCACCTCTACAGACTCTTTAGAAGGGGCGGGGGCCATCGAACAACCAAGCGCATCCTCAACAACAACCAGCACGGCCGCTGATGCTGCAATGTGGTCCAGTGGGGGTGGCTCCGCCTCAACTCTTGTCTCCTCCCAGGAAGATCTCACATTGGAAAACCAGTTCTTTTAAAAAAAACAAATTTTTATGTATACCGGGTGACTAAACTTTGACGACCACCATCATAATTTGACAGGTCAATTGAATCTCTCTAAAAAGTCTTCGATTCATCTCGATGTACACTCTCCCCAAGAATTAATTTCGTTTTTTCTTTCATTTGGCACTACTTTTTTTTTACGTTCACTTCCGTTCTGTTCATCATGGAATGGATGTCTGTGTCTGTTGTGACCGTCTTCAGTTCTGATTTTACACTTTTTTCAGTTGCCTTCTTCATGTGTGCATATTAAGTTGTTGCACCTTATATACTATAGCTATATCTTATATTTATAAGAGGCGGCAATATGTCAAAGGTTCCATTCAATTCACTCTTATAGGAAAGGTGGACTACAATTGCTGTAAGTGCTTTAAAATAATATCATGTAAACGCTGAGACGAGAGTTACTTTCAGTTCATCAAAGAGATTCCACATTTTTTTCCTTCAATTTATTGGTTCCATTTCTCCCATTAGTATTTATAGATCGATAAAAGAGATGTACTTATATATACCCAAGTAAATTTCCAATATTGTAATAGGAAAGTAGCGAGATATTAAATAAGGACGCAGTCAAAGAAGAAACTGATTCACTCCACTTGTTTGCATTCGTTTCTTCTTTTAGGTCCGAAATATTAAAGAAAATCCAAGTGTCAGTAAAGCATTTTTACTATGTAGTAAATATCTACTCCATCGAAACGCTCTTTGCGTAAACCTAACCAAATTATTTGTCTTAAATTCAAAGGAATTGATTTTTTTCCAATTTATAGTGAAATTTCTGAACACTAGTTTAAATAAGTGTAGTATATAGCTTCTATAAGAAATGACAATGTTTGAAGTACTGTTGCTATATAAGTGTACATACATATAGTGTATAGTGTAGGGAGAGAAAGTTAAAGTCGAAAATTCGCGACATTACATGAATTGGTTTAACTCTTTTACATAAATTTTGTTGAGAAAGTAAGCCGCTTTTCTAGATATTCTCTGCTGCTCTCATCTTGTAGTTTCAGGGTGAAAAGTTGAAAGGAACTAAAGTGGGAAATCAGCCCTTGGAGTTGAAACTTGTATATAGACTATATATAGGGACTTTTATAGTTATGATGGTACTACAGTTAAGTACATACGTAAGAATCAAATGTGAATTGCCGTCATAAAAAGATGCAACTGTTTTCGTAAAGTGGATGAATTAAGTTGAGTGAGCAGTGGGCTTCTAGTAGCCTCAGAGAATAATCATTTTCCATCTCTGCAAACCAACAGAGAGCACTTAAAAATTATATAAATACACAAGTAATGGCTAAGCGACTCTCTATATTATATTATAAAGTTCCCTATATTTTCTGACCGTATTCACAGATACAATTTGTGAATGGATTCCATGTCAGGCACGTAGCCAGAAAAAGTTAATTTAGCCACACCTCTCACCTCCTTCCCTATACTTCCCATGTTAATTTTTTTTTATTTGGGCGGGGGCACGCACCCAAATGGTATCATACGCCCCTGTAATATGTTTACCTGGAACTATCAATGTTAGTAGATCCATTTCTAAAAGTTAGTCCAAGAGAGATTGATGGAAATCAGGGAAAACCGTTAGGACCACATTGGTCACATTATTTGTACTACTTTAGCCACATAATAAACTGGAAATTGGCCACTGTAGCGATTCTCAAAAGCAAATATGGATAAGGGTGAATGTGGTGACCCGACTCTATTTTCTCTTTCGTTTGCCTTGAAATGCAATTTAATCGGCTGGATTTTCAGTTCAAAGAGTATAGATCGAATATTCGAAAGAAAGAGGCGGAATATCAATCCAAGACTCTCACATAGTGGCATGGCACACACAAAAAGAAGAAAGGTGAACCATGATGCAGATAGATAGAAAGAAACAGAGAGAGAGAGAGAGAGAGAAAACGGTTATGTAAATAGATTTTTGGCCAAAGTTTATTTGTATTGCGGTGACTCGCTTGAGTTCTGTTTTCTCTAGCATAAAGCCCGTGAATATTTCCCCAGAAGTTGCCGATTCTCGTCTCTGTGTATCCTATCTTCTGCTAACTCACTCAATTCTTAATCTTTTCAATCCATTTCTCCGCTGCTGAGTTTCTCCTCTCTCTCTTCCCCGCCCTCTAACCACATATATTAAGTAAACGTATGCTGCGGCTGTTAACAATCAGGGTTTCGTATATCACATAAATCCCATCACAGTGGGATTAAATAGTGATTTGTGATAAAATGTGATGGGATTAATTGGCAGTACTTATCCCTTATAACATATAAATCACATTAATCACACCAAGCGTAACTGTATCAAACGTTTAAAAACATTTAATTAATCCCACTGTGATATAATCAGAGTGGAAACCGTGGTTTTAGAGTGCACAGTCTCATCTCGACGTTTGACAAGAAGTGCTTCTGCTTCTGAAGTAGAAGATAGCAACTATTAGCAATGGCAGAGAGTGTGCTTTGACTGACTGATGCATCACTAACTCGATACGTTTCCAACTATTTACGTACTGTGAGTGAAATGGAGGTGAGCCGTAAAAAGCCATTACTGAAATATTAGTTGGAAAAGGATTCGTTCTTATTTATAGCAAGCAGAGAGAAGGGGGAGATGTATTTGTTTCCTTCTTCTTTCCGCCGTCTGCGTTCTCCTCTATAAAAGTAAGTACCCAGAGTAGATTCAACGTAAGGGAATGACAGATTTGCATCTCTGCTTTCGTCACACCAAAAATGGAACACATCCACCACATACATTTGTCTATCAGTTTGAGTTTAGGGGGAATATTTATTTTGGGCCAATGTAAACGGGAAATTAGGCCATAATTTATGTGGAATGTTGTCCTTTAGTAAAATTTACACATATCTAGCGTGTTTTTTTGGCAAAGTCCCCTGTGTAACGCAGAGTAATATTTTCCAAGACCCACACCCCCCTTAACAGCGTCACGTGTTGTATTGATTTTTAATTCTAAAAATCACTTTAAAAACTTTACAAATGCATCAAATTTAATAAGTGGCCAAAATAATTAATGCTTTGGCCCACTTTCGCTTTTATAGTGGCCAGGAATTACAATAAATATGGGTAAATGTTACTATGAACAGAAATTATGGCCTGATTCACAATTTACAATGGCCCATTTAATTAGGAGCCTGCGTTTAGATGATACCTCAACTACTAGTTGTACCAAGACATATATATGCCTTGGAATGCCTCGCTGACGCTGCATTTATAATTATTTACTATGCCGTGAACATGGAAATACTACATTCACGTATGTCAGCTGGCAGCGACCAATTAAAATAAAGTAAATAAATAATGTAGCGTAATGTTTAACAGATTTAGTTTATTGCCACTTTAATGCACGCTTTTTACAATTATCTTATGCCCCTTAGACTACTAACAATGTTTAAAGAAATATTAACAATTATTTGACATACTTCATATTATGTAAATACGTATTATATTATTTATTAGTATTTTACATCGTAGTGATATTGCTGTTTAAATTTCTACTGCACATGACATTTGTTTTTTGTGTTTTCCGACTTAATTAACTGATTTTACCGCAAATTACTTGTGTGAAACAAAGTTAATTTCGTTTGTATTGTGGTGATTTACATTGAAAAGTGTTTGATATTCAATTTAGTTTCTTGTGTACATATTTAATGTGTTTTAGGGATTGATTAATAAGATGAAAGGTTTTTTGGTTCACACAGGGGAAGGTTCTAGCTCTTCCGATCAACCAGACCAGTATCAAAGAGAGTCCTCAGCTTCCCCGGATATTACATCAAGTCACTAATTCACTTTCAACGAAATACTTACCGATTATATAATAGTTCTACAACTTATATACAAAACTATAACCAATAAGAACCGCAACGTTGTGTGTCTGTGTTTGGAGGAACAGGAGAAAAGGGTGTACAATGTGCAAGACGACGTGCCAAGCATAGAAAAGCAGAAGAAATGAGAAAATATTACACACACTTTACTACGACTATAACAAGAACAAGAACAGGAGCACCGAAGCCTTCTTCAGTAGACAGAGAGATATTACCACTGTGTATTTTACATGAGAGAAAGTGAGAGAAAAAAAAAGAAAATCAAGTCTCAGTTCGAAAAAGTTCACAGGAGAAAGCTGGCAGAAAGGGAAAGCAGGAGCTGTGTATTTTAATGCTTGTCTGAAAATTCCAATTTAGGACAGTTCAGGTTAGCTGCCACTTTAATTATTACATAGGAGTCTATTGGGACTCTTTTTCTCTCTTTTTTCCTGTACTGTATTTATGTGAACAACGTCATAAAAAAAACAGCAGCAGATTTCTCTAGTTTCTCTCAAAACTATTATTACATAACATTTCGAGGTATGTACTACTGTGTAGGTCTGGCTATGTACTATAAATAGAAGGAAATGTGTCATGTCAGGTCAACATTATACAGTTTCTCTTGTCTGCTGGACATGATCTCTCTTTCCTTCACATTATTCATACAATTTATATTAAATTGACTCCAGAAGAAGAAATAGGGAATCTCTGTACACACGAAGACATTTAAAATAATGATGAAGAGCAGAAAAAGAACAACGTCATGTGACTACTGCCGTTAAAATATTTGCAACACACACACATACATATACTAAATACTAAACTACACACGCCTCTACTTATTATTATTATTATATGATATAGTACCGACGACTATATTCTAAGAACTAAATAATATATCCCCCATTACTATTCATTAATTGCTTAAAAACATAAACATAAAAAGTCTGTCTCTTTGCCTGGAAAATCTTTTTCTTTCTCTTTCTTATTAAATGCCACTAAATTGTAAAACAATGAATAATAGTCATGTTGCAAAAAGGAAACTTTTCTAGGCTAACTTAACATGTACATACATAATAATATATTTGTAGGAGAAATCGTATAGGGTCCGTGGAAACAATACATGTATGTAAATAGTCTGTTCGAAAAGATCCAAAAAATGGTTAAATATAAAAACTTAAGAAGGTTAATTAATTAAAAGGTGCAAATAATGTTTTCATTCTATAAGTGGCTTCTTTTAAATTAAAGATTTTAAATTATCTACTATACATAAATATATATATTATGAGTTAGTATATATAATCATTAGTTGAATAGTTAGTAAAATGAAATCTATTACAATAATACAAATATACATACTTATTAGCCACTTACTTACAATTAGTGTAAGAAAAAGCAGTAGTCTGTCTAAAAACTACATTAAAGCAATGTAATAATAAAATAATCTACTCTGTGCATAAGTAATAGATGGGAGAAAGCAATGTAATTCACTAACAAGACAAGACACGACAGAAAGAAATGAACGTTCTTCTCACATGTCACAGAAATTAAAAGTCGTTCGTTCAAAACACTGCGTTCACTATATAACATAATATTATATAGTGTGTATATACGTATATATATGAAATACAGTCAATTTGTGTCCCAGTCTACTGAATCAACCTCATCACAGCTACCACGAACATGTTGTATCGTAAAAAGTTTAAGTGCGGAGAACGTTCGCTTGTCAGCAAAATGGAACTAACCAAAATGATATAAAAGCTTCACTTAATATGCAGTACATGCGTACTACATATTTATTATATGTATAGGGATATAAGAGTAATATAAAGTAAAAGTACCTTCTGCTACTTACTTAATAACTAAGTTCCAAGTTCAGTGAATTACATAGTGGTAGTTATAATAGCGGAATAGTTTCTATTACATAGGGAAATCCAGCGGTTGCCTCTGCTGTGCTGAACTGTACTACTGCCCAACACTAGAAATGCAATATGCAATACATATAGTAGTATATATACATATATAGGTATATACATACTATTCAAGAAGTAGTGGTAAGTAAGTAAACCTTAAAGTACAGATTATAGTAGAAGATTGTAGCTTAACTTATATAATCTATTCTATTCTATTGAATTGTATGCATATGTGAAAGTAGGAGAAAGTGGCTTTCTCCACTCTGCTCCCATTCAACTAAACACTAAAAATGCCTAACATATTAATATTACATAAGAATGTCAAGTGAAACAAGCTACCAGTAACTTTTAGCTACTAACTTAAGATGTACATATTTAATATAGGCCTGTTACACTATTAACTAACTACTACTACTACATACTAACTACTACCTTACGAACAACACACACGTCTGCAACACTCTGCTGTTCTGGGCTATCAAATGTAATTCTATATAAGAGTCGTATGATATGAATGATGATGACTTTACTTATTTAATTTTAGAAGGACTAACTAACTTCAAAGTGTAACAACACATAGAATCTTATGAACTAACGATAAATAAGTAACAAGTAAAGTGTAACTTTAGCGTAAGTTTTTGACCGTCTTGTATTTCATCGTCGATCAATGTTATTATGCTATCATGTGTATCATTATCATTAAACTGTGTGCTAAAGCTAACCAAATGTCCCCATCATTCCCTTCACTCACTCGCTATCTTTACTATGCATCTATATAGCTGGAATATAGGTATGTATATAGGTAGTTTGCTCTCAAATTGTCATATAATGAACCTGGCCATAGGAAATCTATGAAAAGCATAGTAAAAGCATAGTAAACAGTAAAAGGGGAGGATATTCATATTTCTTCTTAATATTCATGTTCGTCACGATCATTTTACATTATCATGAAATATAAGCAATGTTTACGTACTCTGAAAGAGAGTTGGCATTTTTATTACTTGTGTTTGTTTGCCTTTTGTCTTGTTCATAAGAGATAACGTTGACAACTTTGTGTGCACTTAAATCCTACAATGGAATAATATAATATTTTAACTCAAGTAGAATTCTGTGTGCTCTGCACAAGTATTTATATACAGGGTTTTTGGTGGGATTATCACAATGGGATTAATTACTGTGATTAAATGTTTTTAAACTTTTGATCATAGACTCCTTGGTGTGATTAATGTGATGTATAGGTTAAAAGTCACATTTAATCACAAATCAGAGTATTTAATCCCACTAGATGAAAATTTGGATTTGCGAAACCCTGTATATTTATATATAGACTGGTGAGTTGCACAGAGGAAATAAATGATGTATGTGTGACACTGCGGTCGTCAACTTCACTGAAGGCTTCAATTCGCTTGGTCGTCGGTTGGCTCTCGATTTATTTTCCAGCAGCAGCTTCAGTTTTGTTCTGTGTGTCTGGATTGGATGGTTGGTAGTGGTGAAAGGAGCGTTTTTCCATTGGCAACGAGTTGTTTTGAGGTTCATTCATTGTGGGGGAAAGTTGAAGGAGAAAGTTTAGAATGTTTGTGAAAGGGAGCCAGATAGCTAGAATGTTAAATGAAGTCAATTCGAAGACTATTAAAATGTGGCTATCCATCATCATCGTCGTAGGAAATATTATTGAGCTTTTCCTCTGTGAATATTACGAAAGTTTCCCCTCGTAAATATACATAAGCACTTTAGTAGGGGAATATGTGCTAGATTAACTTCTGCAAATATTATCATGAATGCCTTCAGGCTAAGCTATATCCTCTTATTACCACAAGTAATAGCACAAATAATAATGCCTTTCGAGTTCGTTAGATGTACGTTTATATAGCAGGTGGTCGTAAAATGAGAAAATAACTTGTGCTAGAATGTATTCGAGAAAAAACTGTGATCGTATACACGGAATCATTTTTATTATTTATTCTGTTCAAAATTGGAAAACGAGATACAGGGGCGGATCTAGAAAATTTTTCAGGGGGGGCGAGACCAAGTTTGGAATTTTTCGTATTTATTTTTAATTTTTCCCTTTTTAAAATTTCATTTAAGGGGTGACCCCTCTGGATCCGCCTCTGTGCGGAGAGAACCATGCAACTTTTTTCCATTTACTTTTAGAGATGACAGTGAAACATTATATTACTGAGTAACATGAATATGTATTGTGGTGCACAGGAGATGAGTTTATTTACAAGATGAATCCGTAGGTGTAGTAGATTTATTCTTACTGCACAGAAGTATATTAGAGCACAGTGGACTGTTGTTGTGTTGTTGATGTCTTTAACTCATTTCCTCTCTGCCTTAAATGTAATTATATGAATTAGAGTCAACGACTAGGTGTTGATTGCTATTGATTAAATTTCCGCCCTCGTAGTTACTACTATTATGTAGCATTAGCAGTGCACTTGGAGAGTTTGCAGAACTAACGATGCTGTGGTTTTTCAAGAATTCTGGTGCTGTGTGCAGTTCCAATGTCTGTAGACTCTTCTGTAGGTCTCGTATTACACGTATTTTATGTAGTCGCTATGAGTAAGCACTCAAGAACCGCGCTGGGATCGATTACAAATACTCAAGAGGGGAAATACTCAATCTTTGAAATAACTCTCGTCAATTTAACAACCAATTCATATTCATCATCGTAGCAAAGCAGTAACAAGTATTTTGAAGCCACTTTGATATTTTTTATCCCGAACTCTTTTATGAAAATAAAAAAGGAGATACTGTCATCCCCATCATCACCATGTCATTAAAATGACAATTATTAAATTCGCTAACATTTATAAACCTTTCTAATAATTATTTTAACAATTTGATTGAAATATCTCCATACTTTGCTTAATTAGCAAAGACGCCTTTAAATGATTTTTCCCATTTTTAAATAATATTCATTATATATTGCATAGATCATGCACAAGTCTTCCTTAATTGGAAAAACATCTTTTCAAGGCAGATTAATGGAAGTAGCTTTTAAATATGAAAGAAATGTGAATAGCGAATTATAACTCTTTACACGGGCAATTCAAAGTGCACCCCCATTGTTTATTAATTGACCAAGTATTTAATTCAAGCATCCAATCGATAATTTCCTTTAGCATTTATTTTGTTTTTGGGATTGAAGTAAAGTAGATTTCCAGCTGTTCAGAATCGGTCCAATCTTTAAGTGGCATACTTACAGCCCATTATCGTATTGTATAGTTTAGTTAGCAGTATATCAATATAAATATGTAGTTAAACATTACCTATCAAATAACCTATAAATATCTTCTAGTATTACAGAGTTACGGTAAATACTTGCCAATTTCCGTCAATTTCTCAATAATGAGTTATATCCACCAAATCATAAAACACTGCTGTCCTGCTGACTGCTATAATACGGAGTTTTCGTGCTCGTATTGTGAACCAGGGTGATTTCATGCATTTTCATAAAATTCTGGGTACCCGTCCAATGGGTAACCCATTGTATGCAAGGGTTTTGTGAATCACCCTTTCTCAGATAAAATAACATTAAATACTGTGTTTAAAAACACTGTGTTATCCCACTGTGATAATCATACACGAAACCCTGAGTGTACACAAAAAATATAAATCCATGGGTCGTTTTTTTGGAAAACCCCGTGAGTTTTTGGTTTCCTATTTATTTAAGTGGTTTAGAGATGGAAATGGGTTGGATTGGTGCTGGCAACCGTGCAGGTCTCCCTCTGCTTTCTGCTTCTGCTGCTATAACGGTTAGTCTCTTTCTTGATTGACTTCAATTGGCGAGTCGATTCCTTTCCACCGCAGGATCGTCATGAAATTTTATGATCTGCTCTCCTCATCCCGGAATTTTATTTTACTCTTAATTATTTATACACAACAAGTCTCTGTATTTTCAAGATAAACTTTGTAAAAGTACTTCATTACGCTGTTCGCTTTTTGTAATCAAAGAAATGTTTATATCCGTTTTCATTGTATGACGTAATAATTAGAAATAAGGGTTGTTAAAGTGTTTAATATTTTCTTTATTCATATTGGATCAAGTCTATAATCTAGGAACAACCATGTAAAAAGCGACATAGCTAATTAAGTAGGCTAATCTACATTTATTCACTATAGGTGACTAACATTTGACATAAAATACAACCACAGCCAACAACGCTACAAGAGAAAGGGATATTCGCTTTCTCTCTTTCTCTCTCAGTCGACAGGTAGATAGTAGGGAGGGAATGGTTTTGGTTGATTAACAATTTTTGTTTGAGTCACTCTCATAGTTATATTTATATGATAGAAAGCAGGAGAATTTACAGGCTGTTCCACAATGTACCAGGCGCTTTTCTAAGTGTGATTTCTATTTAAAAAGTGTCCTGTTCATTCTGGGACACCCTGCACATCGGATATAGGGTAGGATAGCACTTATAGTGACTGCTGCTTCTGCTAGTACTACTCTTATCCCGATTCTAGAATTAATTGTCTACGATTTAACAGAATTCTCCAACTACGAGCTAATCCTTCCACTTGAGACTTAATTGAACACTATTCGTTACAGTTAACGTAATAATGAAATCCAGCAGTCAATAACAATGTCAGTTAATTCAATGGTCTTATATTTATAGGATTGTATTTCCTTTTATAGTAGTCTCCTGATGCTGTGCGTCATGCTCTGCACAAATAGAAGGAAGCGTGCTGTCGTCACTAGTCACGTCATAAAGATTTTTTCACTTTGTCCATAGAATCATTGACTTTGTTAAGATTTTAATTCTGTGGCTCCTCCCATCTACATCTAAACTATTTTATATCTTGTTCGTTTAAACATTTTCTCCCCATATAAATACACTCATTAGCATTAACATTAGCTAATGAAAGCTATCATCCACACAAAGAGACAGGTCTTACAGATTCATACACTAACTAACTATAACTATAATGATAATAATTTTAATGAAACTGATCAGATCATAATGAACAAAGCTAGTGGTATATTTTGAGGCATGCTTTGTATTATTTAGTATAGATTTTAAGTAGTAGTACGTTTCCTGTCTCCTCATTATTATTACATGCACAGATAATCTGCTCTTTCTTCAAGTGACCATCAAATTCTCATTTCCTGTCATGTCACGACGGACGAAGGTCACAGGTCATTATGGACTACCGGCATCTCTTTATAGATTACTCCTCTTATAGAGTACACAGATACAATGTGTACACATTTGTCGGCACTTTTTTCATGTCTCTGCCTTCCAGCACATTTCCTAGTATTTTCATAGAGATTAAGTTGCAGTGAAAGCAAAGCTGCTGCTCCTCATCAATCACTCATAGAATACAATAAGTAAGTCGAACGACAACAGATTTTGGGAATCTTAATCTGAGCCTTGTCTAGTTTCCTGTCTAACTATTATCTAATATTTAGGTATCTATATTATCTTCCACCAGGATATACTTTCTACGTTATGTAATAATACTACAGCAGCTCATTACAACTATTCATAGATGGGCAAATTACATTCAAATTGCCTACATATATGCACATTTCCCTCAAGTTACAAATTCCAAATTACTTTCATTTCATTTACATTTTAATTAAATTACTAATTGCATTGAAAGTTCGAAATTACAATTGTAATTTAATTACATTTCGCTGAAATAACAAATTAACTTTAATGTAATTTGGCCATCTATGGAACTATTGTTCTTCTAGGAACCCGTACATGTAGAATGCATCTATTTCTGTTGAGGTCAGTAACACATGAAGTAAGAGTTCTGTTTGAGTGTCTATCTACAAATGGATAGATATTAGGCCTCTAATAATACATAATAATATATTATCATAAGCTATCTGTCTCCATCACAATCATTTGTCATTACATAGTTGAATTTCATTTCGTTTCCTTTCATAATAACTTTCACTTCTCTCATTCTCACTTAAAACACATTAAGGCTTTCATTTATTAGCATTCATTAATCATCATAGTACTTATGTATGTAGCATGTTAAGTGACACTTACCTTTCACACTTTCACATGAACATATGTTCTATTTATTTAAATGTGCCTGGCTGCTACAATTTGTTAATATTCTTCTCCTTTAGTTTTAAATAGCCAAATGCGTTAATAATTACACATATTATCATTTTAATATCTACAGGTACACATTCATAATATTTAATAATGATTGTTGTCACGTCACGTGCATACATTTCCCTACTAGAAAGTCCTCTATAGTTGATTGTCGAGTGAAAGCAAAATATTTTGCATTGGCTTACTTATTTTACTTACTTAGGCTAGTGAATGCTTACCTTGATTATTCTTGATTGAATTTAGCGCTTGTTTCACGGGGCATTCATCGTCTATTTTTGTAGTAGTACGCAGAACAGAAGCAAAGCCAGAGAGTCAGCCAACCAATCAGGGAATCGTTTAAACAGATCAGATAATTCCAAAAATGTGTATGTAAATGTTACTCATCATTAGAGCAATTAAAAAAAAGTAACTGGGCAAAGGAGATGGACAATGGACTGCAAGTCAAATAGATGCTACGAGTAATTGAGAAAAGGGGAGGAGCTTGAGGAGGAAATTAAATAATTCTTAAATTTTTATATAGCAAGGGGCAATAGTAAGAAAAGGGAAGAAAGCTACTGTAAGCACATTTAGGTATAGGTATCATTTTTATATTCTAATAACAAAGCTTTTTTTTGATGGTTTAGGCGGCGGCGTTCATTACGTTTGAATTTTGTGTTCATGGCATACTTCCATATAGTCCGGGTTATGAGTTACTTCTTTGATCATATCTTTCAGTAGGGAATATCTGGGAATGATCGGATAGAACTTACTCGATGAGTACTCCCCCTGTTAAAATACAATACACAACAATTACTCAACTGTGCTCACAAAATATAAAATAATCGTGTCTATTCATAATTTTTGTAGTTACACCAAGTGTCTCTGTGATTAAACGTGTAAAAGTATTTTATCACAGTAATTAATTACACTCGAAACCCTGATTACACAAAATTCTCACTATTTTTACTTTCTGATTAGATACTTTTTCAATACTATTCAAGTTATTTTACAATGTTCTCCATAATTTTTGTTCTGGCCGCCCTGTATTATTATCCAGTCAAATGTTAAGCGTAGTAGTACACAGTCAGTGGAGGGAGAAAGGGAAAGCAAGAGAAAGTCTCTCGCACTCTCTCTTTCGTGCAATTCAGTCATAGCCGTGTGATGGAATTTAATATGTAAATTTTACCTCTAGGGCGCCCACGCTATTTTAACGCTGTTTAAATGAACCTGAGATAGTACATATACAGATAATATATATATGTATATTGTATATATAATAGATGGAAACTACCTCCACGATTTGTATTCAAATATGTAGATACGTCAGAGAAAGGCATTGATGCTATAAATTGTGGGAATGTACTAATGTCTTTCTAAATCTGGAACTGTACGCACAAAGTACAACGTATAAAGTGAATGTTGATGTGAAAATCGAGTCTCCTGTTTTCTATCTCTGTCTCTGTTCCCTCGCTGTCTGTCTCTCATCATAGTTTTAACAATTCCAAATCTCCAGATGATGCATGTAACGTATTCAAATGAAGTACAATGTTTACTAAGTAAAATCGTATACGTAAATAGTAACCAGGAATTCTACAGTCTGCCGAGGAGATAAATGATTATTTAAGGTAACATCTTCACAAAATGTAGACTTATTCTTCGTCCAAGGCCAGTCGGCAGGGTTTCGGAAATTCCACCTTTTTCATCTAAAATCCCATCACAGTGGGATTAAATGCTGTGATTGGATTTATTTGAAAATCACACCAAGCGTCTCTGTGATCAAACAGTAATTAATCCCACTGTGATAATCACAGCCGAAACCCTGGCACTCGTTCCACTGTCTCTCTCTCTATACACAGAGATCTTAGATTTACAGGATTCTTTCTCTTTTCAAAAGACACGGCAGATACCGAGAGTCCAGTGCTTTGCAGTGGAGAAAGCCATTATTACACTACAGAATAGAAATGCTCCGTTTCTAATCAAGTCCAGCTTACAGACTCCTGGAGGTATTCGTTGGCAGAGCTTGGACTTCCTATTATTCATCTTAGCTCCATAAGCTCCCATGTCTATTGCCCCTTTACTGCAGTCTTGTGGAGTAGAAAATAAGAGGCAGATAACGCAAACGACGAGCCACTTTCACCGTACTTTCTCCTCTTGAATGTTGTACTGTGCTGGTGGTACAGATTCTAAAGTACTCAGAATCCTGCCTATTTGTCTTCTGCTTTAGGAGCCGCAGACTTTCTCCTAATAAGACAAAGTTTAACCATGTGAACTATTTTCACTGGTTTTCATGTACCTTGCGTGTTATTCACTCGTATGATGATGTGTACAAAAAAACTTACGTACAATTTTACTACCGTATAATATTATGTAATATAGCGATTAGTGGCGTGTCGAAGATAAGATGCCCTGAAATTAAATGGCGGTGCCCTACTATTAAATGATACGACTACACGATCTATACAGGGTGTCCCAGAATGAAACGGACACTTTTTAGAAAAGTGCCTGGTTCATTCTGGGACACCCTATATATTATATATCTATAGAAATATGTGGAGAGAGAGAGAAAGTGGGTTGTTCTGCTAGAATTTTACTTTCACTCTTCTACCGTGCTTGCTTGCATGAAATCGAAGAAATGACTTTGAAGGCTTACCGTCAGCTTACCTTAACTTTACAACTTACGAAGTATAGTCAGTTTATTTGATCGTTCGATTAATATTACTATGTCAATTGTTAAGGATAAATCGAAAAGTTTAATTAAAATGCCATTTGAGAAGAGTAAGCCTCATAAGCAAATAGAGCGTAACCTACTAAAAGTATAAAGAGCTTCAGAATTATTAGTACTAACCAGGGTTTCGTAAATCCCACTTTTCCCTCTAAAATCCCATCACAGTGGGATTAAATACTGTGACTAATGGGATTAATTGCCAATCCCTATCCCTTAATAACAACCAAGCGTCTCTGTGATAAAATGTTTAAAAACATTTAATCACAGTAGTGATAATCATCCCCGAAACCCTGGTACTAACGCATTTATGAAAAATGTCGGATGAAAGGCAGCGTTTGATCTGTTTTCCAGGGGAGGAATTGTTGAATTTTTGGAATGGATACAAGTTGAGATAAAAGTGCTCGTGCTAGCATCAGAAGCAGCGTTCGTTCATTTAAACTTGAAAATATTTTCAGTATTCAACGTTGGTGGTTGTGAAGTCGCTTCAAAGGAGTTAAGGCTTAGTGCTGACAATGAGCAAAGGGAGAGGAGAAACTGTCAGGAATTTTTTCACCTCTGGGGTGGCATAGCCACAGGAGACTCTCGCTAAGCTTAAGGAAGGTAACTTAAGTTAGGTAAAAAAAAGTATGAAGTAAAAAGAGCCAATGGAACGGATAAAGAGAAATCGATTTTTCTTTTCTCACACATTCAATTCGACTCAACTGACTCACATCAACTGAACTCTACTTTTCTATACTCAACTCTACTGTTCTTTTGATTTTTGTTCGCTCCCCGTGTGCCAGCCTGGATAACGGAAGGAGGATACTGTACTTTCTCCGTCTGGCTCGGAGTGTGTGTCTGAGGAAACCAGAGACAAGAATAAAAAAGCAACCATGAAGCTAAGTCACAGTTAAGGTAAGCACGTTCGATTCAATATTCCTTTTATCGCTCTGAAGTTGCGCAACATACGCTTATTGTCACTAAAACGTACAGAGTGAAAGCACACAGAGAGAAAGTTCCCAGAGTCCAGAACAGACTCTTCAACGGACCAACAACACCAATATTGATATAAACTTCAATTCTTCTCATTACTGTATCCTCCCTCCCGAATAGTAAATTTGAGTGATTGACAAACAGCGTGGAAATGGAATGACCAACTTTAATTTGGGAAAAGCTTTCTCTTTTACGTAATAATAATAAGAAAACGGTTTCGTTGGGAAAGAAAGTCCCGACAACGCAATCTCTATAATTAATGCTTAAATTTATAATCTACCGCAATTTAATTAGTCTGTAGAATAGGAATTTCTACGAATACCAGGGTTTCGGGTGTAATTATCACAGCGGGATTAATTACTGTAATCAAATATTTATAACGTTGATCGACATGTTATAAGGGATAGGAACTACCAAATGTTCCCAAACGAAAAAGTGTGATTTTACGAAACCCTGATGAATACAAAGTGAAAATTCTCATTAGAATATCACAGTTTGAAATACCACTACAAAGAAATCTGGATAAAGGGATATTTTTTAATTTTAATTCATTTTCGGTTCGCCAAGTTGGGTGGGGTTATGGAGATGTCATTTTTTGAACAGAAATTCAGAAACAAAAACCGAGCCCGCCCAACTGAACCACAGAGGAAACCAGCACAAGAGAGGCTTAGCGCGGTTTGAATGTGACTTGGTGGTTGACTTGAATAATAATTACATCTGTCAAATCCAAGTGATGATCAAAGCGATTGGATGGGGGAAACGAAGTGAAAACGAGTACATAATACATTCTGAAATCGTATAGCGTCGATTGGAGAACCGCTTAAATATTTATAGTACGACAACATCCACCACAAGAAAAATGGGCCACTGCTGTCTGTCTCCTTTATTATTGTCTAGACTGCAGACATTCCCTCCCACCCAGGGTTTCCGCTCTGATTATCACAATGGGGTTAATTACTTGTTTTTAAACGTTTCATCACAAAGACCTTTCGTGTGATTAATGTGATTTAAATGTTATAAGGGATAGGGACTGCAAATTAATCCCATCACATTTAATCCCACTGTGATGGGATTTTAGTTGAAAAAGTGTGATTTACGAAACCCTGTTTATATTCCCGCCCTCCCACCCATTATCGCCTACGACCAATGGCAATCTGCTGGCTTCTTGGTAATTTCAGTTATTACTTTCTTTACGTGGTGCTCAGTGAAATTCTCCCCCCAGTCGACTTAATCACAAATCTCCAGAGAGAAATGAAAGAGGAAACGATACGAGCAAGTGGGTCAGTCGGCTCTTCTTCTTCTGCTCCCATCAAAAATGCAAAAAGAAGCTCGTGGTTTTTGTTGACGACTTGTCTGTCTGTCTAAAAGTCTTTACTTACTTATGTGTTCAGAAAAACGACGAAGGAAAAATATGGCTGCTGTAACGTGCAGCAGCTAACCAGACATCTCCATAACCCCGCCTGCTCGTTTTCATTCCCTTTCAAATCAAAATCTCTCTTTTGGAATTCTCGCGTCAACTTGTGCTGGTTTCTCTTTTCAACTTCCAATCTTTCGATTGAACGAGTCACTTTTTAAATTTTAAATGTGTAGATTACACGACTATTATAATATAAAGTAAAATTATAGTAATACAAAAACAAATCAGTAGGTGTTGCAAATTGACATTTGTTTTATTGTGAGTTCGCTAAAGATAAAAAAAGCAGAGACAATTTCGGATTTTCTTGCTTTTTTCCTTTATTGATGCTTTATTGCTATTTTAGCGTTTTTTTGTGATTTTGCTGTTTTTCGGAATCCCAGTATAAATAAATACGTACATTTTGAATAATGTAATAATCAATAATTAAATGCCTTAAAAGTGAATTCATAAAAAAAAACATTTTCAGATGTTCCGATTAAAATAAATTTGTTGCATTAAATGAAAATTATGGCTTCAATTCGTTTATCCATTTTTAACAACATGGAAATTGCGAAAGTATTTTGTAATTATGCATACAATTAATTTACTAATTAAGAAATAAATTCGGCACAAGTTGTATGTAGTTCTAGCCTTTAAATTATCAAAATGACAAAACAGCAATAAGCCGTCAATTTCATCATAGGAAAAAAAGCAGTGTTTTATAAAGCACGCTTTTTGCTTGGGAGTACCCTGCTTTGTTTCTCTGGCTTGCAGTTCCGTTGATTCAAGTTGATTTTAATTGTAGTCTGTAAGACTAAATCAGTGAAGTCAGGGGCGTAACCAGGGTCTGGGGGATGCATTATTCCCCCAGAATTGGCTTACCCCTCATAAAATTCTCAAAGCAATCGCTATTTGTCCAGAATTTCCACCCTGTCCCCCCGTTGTTACGCCGCTGGTGAAAGGGGAGTCTAATGAGTCAAGTGGGTACATCAGGCACTAGTACCACCAGTATATGGTTTGCATATAGTTTAAGTGGAGCAGAGTCCATTAGCATGCCGGCTAATTGAATTGTACAGAAGCGAAGGACAGAGGACGAAGTCTCTTCGTTGTTCTCTGCTTCGTATCTTGCTGTTGGGATCGGCTAATGTTCCTCGTGTTGACTTTGTCACTTACAAATGTCCCATTATTCTAGTTTGGACCGTTTTTCTCATTTAATTAACACCTACTACTGCGTACTTACCATTCCTGGCCACCACCTCACCACCCGCGGCAAAAAAGCAGCGGACAAAAATGTCAGATTTTGGCACACATATTTAAGCTAGCTTCCAAATTTTAATAATGTGGATATTTGGCTTTTTTTATTACATAGAATAAGGTGCAGCACGTATGTACTAGCCAAAATGCCGAAAAAAGCCAAAAATGCCAGCTTTCGGCTTTTTTCCTTTTTTTATTACATAGAATAAGGTGCAGCACGTGCCTAACTAGCCAAAATACCGAAAAAAGCCAAAAATGCCAGCATTCGGCTTTTTACTTTTTTTATTACATAGAATAAGGTATACAGCACGTACTAGCCAAAAAGCCGAAAATGTCAGCTTTCGGCTTTTTTATTGCAATAGAAAAATATACAGTAACGTGTTTGTATACTACTATAAAAAAGCTAAAAAACCCTGCTTTTTTGCTCCCTGGTAAAAAGCCAATACTTACGATTTGTCTATAAATATGTGTAGATGCATGGAGGAAAATTTTCCGTGTTACTCTGCTGGCCTGTAATGTTGCCACACGGACTATTTCCATTCAGTAGGCAAAGTAGTGAAAGTATTAATGAATGTAAAGCCACTAGTGGCTGTTGTAGCAGACGAGGAGGACGCATTAATTAGTTTATCGACGTCATTCAGGAATACAAATGGGAAATGTAAAGCATAAAATAAAACACGTCCTCTCTGCGTGGCCAGTGGACACTTTCAATTACACTCAATTTTTTGTGTCAAACAACATTCTCTCTTCCAGAACTCTATTTATAGCCACAGCAAACTTTCACAGAGCCCACAGCAAAATCCAATGGAAATCTCATAGTGTTAAAATTACGCAGAATTACTATGTACAAAGGTAATTGATGTTTGGGGGGTGTTGTGCACATCACAGAATGTCATGTCACCAGAAACCAAATTAAACAACGCTTTCGTCAAGGTTTCGTAAATCACAATTTCCCAACAAAAATCCCATCACAGTGGGATTAAATGTGATCGTATTAAATTTAAGTCCCTATCCCTTATAACATGTAGATCACACTAATCACACCAAGCGTCTGTGTGATAAAACGTTTAAAAACATTTTATCACAGTAATTATTCCCACCCGAAACACTGGGTTTGGTATCCACGGGCCGTTGTTTACTCTGTGGGCATATTGGAATGAATTTTAAATGCCATGTACACACATGTACAAACTACGTAAGGCTGTACACACACGTGAACATGAATTTGTCTGTAGAGAGATATGTGCACTTTCACTTACCGTCAACTCTCGAATCAGATTCCTCAATCCAGTGTATCTCTTCAACAGTCGGTACAAGTCGTTAATTAGTTGAGTGTTTTCCGCTTCGATCAGCGTTGATGTCATATCTGCAATCATAGAAAACGGCTTATGCAATCAAATGTTCAACGTTAAAGGTTTAGCTTGATTTTTGGTGTAAACTCCAACTGCGCGCACACATTACCCTTTTACCAAACAACTTTACGCTTTCTCTCACTTTCTCCAAAACACGAATCTCTGCTCTCGTCAGTTCTTCTCATGTTTATATATTTTACATACAGGGTGTCCCAGAATGAACCTGGAACTTTTTGACGTATTACACTTCAACAAGTGCTCGGTTCATTCTGGGACACCCTGTATAAATGCTATATATATGTAAATTCACTTGTACACTACAAAGATCTATGGTCTCTCTATGTGTGTGCTTTCACCTTAATGCATAGAGAAGACGGACGATGAGAACCGACAAGACTCCAAACAACATCACAAAAAGCAAATATGCATTTGCTGTTGTGTGAAGTACAAGTGTGGATGTGGGGGGAAAGTAGGTTGTACTATTTTCCCCAGACATTTTGAAAGCTGCACAACACATTACGTTATGTCTATGTACCAGACGTGTTCTTTCGATGCAATTCAATTCCATTGAACCAATACTAGAAATTGCAGGCCACACAGCACACCCTATAAAAATACTTACGGATAAATCGAGAGAAACACATTAGCATGTTTTTAGTATTATTTATAGTAGTCAGGGTTTCGGGTGTGATTAATTTGATTTACCATCGTATTTCACATATTTTTGAAATTAATCCCATTATTCACATCTGTGATGGGAGTTTTACGAAACCCTGGCCTTATAGAGTCTGAAGGTTGGAAATAGAATGGCATTGAGTGAAAGCGCTCGTAAAGGGAAACTACACACAAGAACATTAATAATCGACATAAATAAACACCTTTCACGAGAATGCTCTGTAGCCATTGGACAGAATCGTCTAAAGAATCTGCTTTGCGGCAGCAGCACCATGTGCAACATATGCTCAACAAAAAACACAAATGCATCCTGCACTGGAAATGTGAAATAATATTTTATCCAGGGAAAATCAGAGAACTCATTTGTAAATATGTGCAACACACCAGGCGCGTATGCAGAAAATTTATTTAGTAGGGCCTAGGGGGCGTCCTATCTTTTCTTTGTTAATTTAGCATCACCGCGTACCTCCTTCCCTATCCTCCCTATGTTAATTTTTTTGATCTGGTGGGCGCATAGTCTGGATACGCCCCTGAAACACACACACATGTTCTGTTGGCACAAGAACAATTTCCGGCAGTTTTTCTTTTTTGATAAACAAAACGCTTTATGCAGAATTCTGCATTGTGAAAGCGATTAACGACTTTCTCTCTGTATATACAGCAAAGTGAAAGTAAATAAGAATATGTAGATTGTGTATAAATAAAAATACCTTCAAGCCGTTCTTTCTCCTCTCGAAGTCGCTCTTCATTCTCAGCCGGTTTCTCATTCGATTTGAGCTGAACTTTCTCGAGTGCCGAGCAAGCCCTGAGTACGTACGTGGAGACCGGCTCCGCTTTCTCTTGTTTGGGTAACTCGAGAAGCGCCCAGTAGTTCGTCTCTAAGCGAACCACTTGCTGCAACAAAAACAGACAAACATCATGGAAATCATTTCTAATTAAGTTGGCAATTATTTCCTACATGTTTCTTCAGTATTCTCAGACAGATAGCAGTTTATAGCCTCTCACGTACCATTTAACCCATTTACTACTACCAGTGTACATATCATTACGTGCGTCGTGTGCACTACGGGATTTTCTTCTCTAGAATTTAAAATTAGAATTCATGGCACAGCCCAGGAAACTCCATCCACCAGAATGGGCAGCAGCAGCATGACAAAGGAATGGTTGCACACAGTCTTTCCTTTGACAGTCACCCATTGTACAAGATCGCTGTACTATTTCCATGACAAATTAACCGGAGCCAATTATTACGTTTGATAGGAGAGCAGATTGCAGATGGAGGCAAATTAATGTCAAGCTGAACGACACACAACTACATTCCCATTGTAGAAAGTATATAGAGAAAAGAAATTCTACTTTCACTTTGCACACACGGTTAGCTTTTTGTCATATTTCCAGTCCTGCTCTTCGTCCATCACATGTCCTTCCTGTGTATGAAACGTAGTACTTCCTTACAGTGGCGTATCCAGGGGAAGTGGCTCAACCCCCCACTAGATCTAAAAATATAGCATGTAAAGGGGTGCAAGTTAATATAGACAGAGGATAGGGTAGGCCCCCTAGATCTAAAAACGTTAATATACGAAGTTAATATAGAAAGGGTAGGGCTCAGCCCCCTAAATACGCCACTGCCTTTTTACTACCTGTCTTCTTGAGAGAAGTTAGTATTTAAGTGTATCGTGTATCATCACAGACGCACGGAGTGAGTGATATGTGTAAGTAATACACATTGGTCTGTGTGTTCAATTTTCTATTCGAGCAAGTTATCTAATGCACATGCTATAAAATGGATACATTCTGTGCCCAGTCACTCTTTCTGTCTCCACTATCGCTGTAACGCTATTCCGAACTTGGAAAGGACGAGCAATGCGTGTCCTTTTTTGGCTTCACTATTTACTACAGAGAACAGATATAGCTACTATAAATTATATATAGATACTTATCTATATATATATATAGCAGCTACCTTTGCAACAGTCACGTAAAAGTAACACTCATTTCTATGAGGTTCCCGTGGGTCATTATTCCTTTCTGTCCTATCTTTTATCTATGTGCTGCTGCTGCTGCCGCTCTATTTATTCCCGAGCCTCTTCAGCAGGTAGGGCACCATTGAGTGCTGCTTCTGCTGCTCCTGCTGCTCCTCTCCTACCCTTTCTACAATTTCCATTTATTGATTCGTTAAAAAACTTTCGTTGGCCAAGTTGAGCTTAATATTTTGTATCTGTGCCCCCCTACTTTCGGTGCAAGTTTTTCTTCTTGAAAACAACATCTTCCTGAGGAAGATTTTGCCACAAGGCAAATCGATAGACTTTCTCTTTTCAAAACCTTAACCAACGTGAATCCAACAACTGAAAATCTATTAAAACGAGTACTCTTTTGTAGTAAAGGAAGACAATAACATTTTGTTACTAGGCGTAAAGTAAACAACTTTATCCGGAAAATCGATTACTCTAGAAATGATAGACATCGATTCTAGAAATATGACAAATTGAACTAAATGTATACGTTTTACGTAAATTGTCTTGATAATTCTTCACAAAGTGTGTTAACACAAACAGGAACGCCTTGTACATTTATAATCGTAACAATTATACCCAGGGATGGGAAAAAACGGTTTTTTAAACAAAAAACCCGACCCTTGGTTTTTTGAGTTATGGGTTTTTTGGATTTTTCATGTTCCAGAGTAGTGGGATTAAATACTGTGATTAAATGTGATGGGATTAATTTGTAGTCCCTATTCCTTAGATATCACATTAATCACACCAAGAGTGGCTGTGATAAAATATTTAAAAATATTTGATCACAGTAATTAATCCCACTGTGATAATCACAGCCGAAACCCTGTATATCACATACTTTGAATACATTTCATGGAAAATTCACAATTTAATGATTGAATGGTATATTAAAAAAGAATTTCTATGAAATAAGAATTCTTTCTGCAAGAAAATGCATTTAGAGGCACTGCCATTGCTATTTATGAGTTGAGAGGACTTGAGGAGGCTGCTGGCAGCTTCCGTTCATCTGAATATTATGAACTTGAACGGTGTGAGTCGAGTTGACTTTTGATGTGAGGAAAACAAGGGAAATTCAATTAATTTTCTTACTGACGATGACGAGTTCTAATGAAATTGCAAATATCTGCAAAGCCCAGCCATCGAGTCAACGGCTGTCTCCTCTCCATTCACTGGGTGAAAGCGTTTACAAATCGAGGGGAAAGCGAGAGCAGCAAAAGGCAATGTGAGAATGAGAGTCGTCACTCTGCTCTAAATTTATGTAATGAAATTTAATGTAAGTAGCAAAACGTAATGCTATGTACAGAGGCAGACAGGCCAACGACATTCCTTCCCTTCAACTGACTCTCTCACGCAGTCACTCAACTCAAATCTATGCAACACCAGCCAGCAGTGGCGAATCAGCACCGGGGTGGAGAAAGCGAGGGGGGTTACTATACCTATGCTAACTTAAAAAATTAAGGGGGCTGTGGTGCCATTGTCCACTAGATCCGCCTCTGGCAGTCTGTCAGTACTAGTTCTCTCTGAATATCAGGGAAGGGAAAACCCAGGGTTTTTCAACCAAAAACCCGAAAGCATAGGGTGTCTATTATCACTAACGTAATAAGATCTAAACCCAATATAAAACAGTTCCCACGAACAGCTTCCATAAATCAGCAGTTATATTTTAGCAAAATCCCAATGGGTCGGGTTTTTACTTTTATGGGTCGGGGTTTTTGTCAAAATCTATCAAAAACCCACTCCGGCACACCCTGCTGAACATTATATCGATACCATGGTTTTGGGTGTGATTATCACAGTGGGATTAATTACTGTGATCAAATGTTTTTAAAAGTTTCATCAC